>CM044964.1:27737396-27948677 GCA_024516035.1 Bactericera cockerelli | reverse complement strand
TTAAAACCATAAAATCAACTGGTCACAATAGATCTAAATAGAGGTCGGTGTGATAATTGGTGCTTCTCTTGTGGAAATCCAACCAGTAAAAATTAAAAGCTTAAATCAAATAATACTGTACAATGTCAGGAAATGAAACAAAAAAGAAGTAGGTAGGTAAATAAATAAGACACATAAAAATAAATAAAATACCCCAAACGTTAAGTATTCTTTCCTTTGGAGGGTAAATACTTTTTTGTAAAATAATACCGCCCGACCCGGGATCGAACTCAGGATCTCTAGACCACGGGCAGCAGTCTCAACCGTTACACCACGAAGAGCCACCATGCATTGAATTGATTGTGGTTGGTCCCACAGTAAATCATTCGGAAATATTCGGTGGGCCATGGACACTTGGACAGTGTGAGAAAAGTTTGGGGTTTTTCCTGCGTCAAATCAGACGGAAAATTTGACAGTATGAACTGGAAATTGTAATAATAATTCTTAAGTCCTACTGCATAGAAGCTTCTACTAGAGCGTTAAAATGTGAATTTGCGATGCATATAGTTGAAATAGTTTAATAGGTCTTTTTGTGTTGGTTTGATGAAGTGATGTCAAATTACGAGTAATAATAATAAATTATTTGTTATATTTTTCATATATAATTTTTTTTTTTTTTTTACAGAGGACCCATTCTAAGCCATTTTTATTTGGCTTCCAGCATGAATGAAACGGAAACCATGGTCTATCTCTATCGCATAAATTATGACTCATCAAGTCTCCAATGACACCAATAATCACCTCGGGCCAAAATTCCGCCGAAATTTTCATGAAATTCATTCAATTTATTCGGTTGAATAGCAACTCTAGTCGTCCAACAATGGATTTTATGAAAGTGGCATACCTGGTTTAGTTTTTAAAAGAATTCTTTAAATTCAGATGATTCAGTGAAATTTTACGAAGAGAGAAAATTACGTGGTTTCATTGGGCAAAAGATTATACCGTATTCATAGCAAAAGATTTTCCTTGCGACATTCGAAGGAATTGTTTCAATCGGTATTTAATATTATTCATATAATTTGAGAGCAATTGCTTTTACTTGAAGCAAAAGCAAAAGCTTTTCCTTCTTTGGAAGTGAATGTTCCATAGATATTTATAGAGCTGACCTTTTACTTTTATTAATAGCTCCTCTAACCTCTATCTTAATCATACAGCAATTGATTGTGAGCAAAAGCCAAGCAAAAGTAAATGGTTATGAATACGAATAAGGGTTGGGTGGAACAAAAATATCAATATTTCAACAGTGAATTTCCAATTATCATTTTTTTTAATTAAGTTTATTTTAAGTATCTATGTTATATCTTCGTATAAGTCTTTTGTTTGTAATAAATTTACAAAAAAATAGGTTATATGATAATAATAAAAATAATAAATTTGGGAAAAGATTAGAGAAAGAAGAATCAATGAACTTAAGAGAAGCCAAGAATCCCCTCTGTGCCAGGAATGAGATCAGATAATCTTCCTGTGTTGGTGCTCTCCTGATGAAATGAAGATAGTCTTGAAAATTAGACAGACTTGAACTTGAAAGGCTTAAATAAATTTTGATCCAGAAGAAAGCTCTTGGTTTGCTAAACTCTGATCTCTCTCTCTCTCTCTCTCTCTCTCTCTCTCTCTCTCTCTCTCTCTCTCTCTCTCTCTCTCTCTCTCTCTCTCTCTCTCTCTCTCTCTCTCTCTCTCTTTCTCTCTCTCTCTCTTATTTTTCTCCTTCCTTGTCAACATTACCTCAAATATCCTCTCAGTTTAAATATAGCAAGTAACTGTCGTGAATATCATTGACGGACGAACGAAAAAATAAATAATAAAAATTAATCATATTATTTCATAACTGCCCGACTAGGACTAATGCGTTTCATTATTCCAGCAGTAAGCCAAGACGTAATATTATGTAGTGAAAATCCCAAATGGGAGGAAAACATGTCATGTCGCGGCTGGGTTTCGAACCCACGACTTCTGGACCAGTCAGACGTGACGCCTTGACCAATGAGCCACTGGGAAAACTCCAAATTTCATGTAAAATTTTCTTTAAAAATAGTCTAGTAATTCAAAAAGTGCGTAAGCAATGAGCTGTTCCCCGACACTTTCTTCCGCTCCCCATGAGCCTTAACCCAGTTTCAACAATGCTTACTCACCACTGGGTGATGAGGCATTCGGAGCATTGTGATGGAGCTCCGGGGGTTCCTCAGGTGTCACAACAGACAGGATAGGCCCCGGCTTACTGTTGAGGAACCGTTAGGTATAAAATTTGTATTTTTTTTTATTTTTATTTTTTATAGATAAGTGTTTTATTTATTTCGTAGTAATGAAACAGCAGCTACTGTAGACCCTTGTGGTTTGTGTTGTAGCATGCCTGTTTTTTTAAAAGATGAGTGTTTCATGGCCTTTTTTATTCCATATCCAAGAAACAAGAAATACTGTGGACGCTTGTGGTCTGTGTTGTAGCTTGCCCATCCCGTAGTATGCCTCCCCTCTGATGGGCGAGAAGTGACACAATACTTCCCACTCTAGACGCTTGTGGTCTGTGTTGTAGCTTGCCCATCCCGTAGGATGCCTCCCCTTTGATGGGCGAGAAGTGACACAATACTTCCCACTCTAGACGCTTGTGGTCTGTGTTGTAGCCTGCACATACAGAAAAGTTTTCTGTAAATGAATCCACGTAATGAATTTCAGGAATGGTGTTCCAGAAGTTTTAAGTTGTTCCCGGTAGCTCAGTGGTCAAACCGTTCCGTCGCGCATCAGTCGGATAATCCAGAGGTCGCGGGTTCGAATGGCCCAGCCGGACATGACAAGTTAGAGAATAACTCTTCATGTCCGGCTTGGGATTTTGACCACAGATTAATACGTTTTTCACTTAACGCTGGAATAATTGGACTCATTGGGACTAATAATTCGGGCAGTATGAATAAAGCAATTTATTTATTATGATTTTATTAATATTTATTAGGAGGACAAAGTAATGTACAATATTTACAGTATAAAATAAAGAAAAATAATGTGTTTCTTTGTATTATTATATCACAATTTTAGTGGGTAGCGCAGATTTATAGGACTTTTCCTTTAATATCCCAATATACTAATGCCCTAACTAAAGGGCGGGGTGACTGCCTGCGGCAACCTCTTCCACCCAACACCCATTAATTTCCCTGGGTACCACATTATCTACTTTTAAGGGTTGGTTCAGATACTGTAGGGATCCGTTGGTTCGAATCCCACCCAGTGGATGAATTTTTCCTCATTCATTTCAGTTTGTGACCATATAATAAAAAGACTCTGAGGGTTAAGTTGTAGAAAATGCTTTGAGCATTAACCTCTCCTGGTGGTTACCTTCCACAAAAGTGTTATTATTATTCTAATACAACTTCTCACTTATCTGTTTGTATACTGATTAAAATGAATCGGTACATGCAAAAACGACATCAATCACATTTTTTTGGAAAATGGGGTTTTCATAGATTTTGGATCTCGGAAGGTAAACGCACAATTTTATATCAAAACCAAATCATTCTGCTACTCCCTTCCTATATAAAAACGTTTCTATAATTTTCGTTCCATGTAAGAACGACATAGATCCGGGATTGATGCGGTTCTTGCATGTAATCTGTAGAATTGGTGTATCCTGTCTGTGTGTGTGTGAACAGGATATCTCAAGAACGGTAAGAGCTAGAGACTTGAAATTTGGTATGAAAATCAATTTTATACACCAAACGTATTACAAAACTTTTGGTTGAAATTGGCCGCAAAATGCGGCCGCAGGGCCGCAAATATTGCCCGCTTCTATGAATTGATTAAAGATACAAAAAAAGTTAGAGAACAACATTTTCTTAGATTAAAAAAAATAATAGGTAGGGGTCTCTTCATATCATTTTTTTGATATCTTGAACTTTTTGGACCTCGGCCCAAATTTACCGGTATCTTGGGGGGGACCCGCTTTGACTAACTTTTTTTAACTTTTTTACTATTCATCCTAGATGGGGATTGTGACATATCAAATCCAATGATTTTGAGGTGCTGATTACGAATTTGGCATTGATTTGCAGCTGTTACCGTTGAGTCACGAGTGCCGGAGTTCAACTTCTTTTCGGGGATAAGGAAAGTCGTGTGATGTTTACACCAGATTTCTTTTTATACATATAATTTTTATGATTCATATTTTTTGTTTTTTGTTTGAAATAACAATAAAATTCGAAGTGTACGTGTGTTATTATTTATAATATTTTCGATATGTGCAAAAACAGCATCATTCCACGACCTTTGAACGGCTATTTATTTGAAATGGCACTACATATCTGACCAAAAATTATATAGAATGGTTTCTTTTGGTAAGTCCTTACGATTACATATTTTTTCTTTTTTTATTATGGACAAAAAATGAATGGGAAAGTTTTTTTTGATTTTCCAAAAGTTTACTCTTTTGGAATGATGTCGTTTTTGCATGTACCGATTCAAATAGAGAGGTTAGTTGATAGCATGAATAATTATTATTATTATTATACAATGCTTTATTAGGTATAAATGGACATTATGTACATACAAATAATTAATTTAACAATGAAAAAAAATGGAAACAATATATACAATGAAAATGAAAAAGAATAGAAAATATATAAAAACATAAGTCCTAACTAAAGGGGTTATTGCCTATGGCAATAACCCCGGTAATAATCAGAACTATTACCTGCTGATGAGAGCAAATAAGCTCGAAACAGCTGTCCAGGTATGTTCTGATATTCATATACATCAAATACAATTTCTCACTTTTCTGTTTATACTGATACTGATTAGAGTGTTAAGGTAACCACCAGGCGAGGTTAATGCTTAAAGCAGTTACCTTCCACTAAAGAGTTATTGTTATTATTATAATATCTGATCCAATAATCGAGTTACTAAACTCGTTGGATCCGGAAATGTAGGCATCAGGCTGACGATACCTTACTTACCCAGGAATTCCATCAATCTATATAAATCTATATAATTTATATAATCAATCCATCAATCTCTACCTAAAATAATAATAAGTTACAACGAAGAATGATCTCGTCACGAAGCCAGGAGCTATTCTTCCTGGTAGACAATCGTATTACTTGCAGAATGTCACTTAACCCGTTCCAATATTATTTTTATTTATTTTTTGGGAAAAATTTGCTTAGCATTTAAACGAAGTCGTTATTTAGATATTTTGAAAGTTTTTTTTCAATTATTATTCAAGTCTGTCCCCGTAGCTCAGTGGTAAAGGCGGCACTCTGTGAATCTAGAGGTTCCGGAGGTCGTGGGTTCGAAACTCAGCCAGGACATGACAAGTTATCCTCCCATTTGGGATTTTTACCACATAATAATATGTCTTGGGCTTACTGCTAGAATAATGGGACTTTAGTAGTCTTAATCGAGCAGTATAAATAAGGCGATATTATTATTATTATCTTTGGTCCTGTTTTATTTTTGCTTTTAATGTTTTTTCACAGTTCGTCTTGTTTTCAATAAATAAAACGTTATCACATTTGTGTTGACTACTATTGTGATGTCACAATTGCTCAAACTCGCACTGCTAAAATTTTACCGAACTTGGTCCTCAAACCATCAGCCTCCAGGTTACAAGTCCGCCGCCTAATGGATCAAGCTACTGAAGTCAGTCTTCTTCTAAATAAATTGAATATGTATCTTCTTGTATTTTTATTTTTTTTTTTAATATTTTAATTTTTCATTTCTTTCACATTTTTTTACGTATTTCTTTCACAAATAATATTCTCGACATACCTGTACCTCAAAATTGAAGATACCTAATTCATTTCACTCAAATGTGGAAACTCGAATTGAACATCTGCTCGGTGGGACCAGGGTATCGTATGAATGCCAGGGATCGCATGTGGGTGGTCTAAATAAAAATATTACAAACTATCGGAAGTAACAATAAACATACCTATTAGCGCACAAAAATAATCTCTGGGTATATGGCAGGGTTGAGAAAAATGCATGACAGAAATTTGCGCAAATGGACGTGATGAGGTATTGTGCGCAGATGGGTTTCACCCTCACCAATAAGTGGACGGCTACACTAACAACAGAACTATTCTTAAATAAGGTTTAATTAATACCAACTAAAAATAATAATATAATATTAATTTATTTATCCTTACACCCGTATTTATGAACAGCGAATTTTGTCCGAGCAATGTCTCAAGCAAGGTATTGGCCATTAATATTAGAGGAAATCATGCTCCAGACCATGCTCAAACGGCGTTTTCTGTTCATAAATACGGCTGTAAGACTTTATTACACATCTCAAAGTGAGAAGACATGTAATAAACTTGATCAGGAAATCTGATGGCAGTGATTGTCCGATCGCCAGAATTGTCAGCCGCAGCCGACAGTATAAATAATTTTTATATATTTATTTCGCAATCCAATTTGCCTTTTTTACATATTTAAAAACAATATTCAGCACTCCTTTTTTTACATACATCATTCTTGTCCAACATACATCCTGAGATCATTGAAATTGATTTTCTTAGTGGCTGTGTAGATATCTTAATGAAACACTTGTAGAATACTAAATTAATACTAAAATAAATCAAAAAGATTGACATTAATGAAGTTTAAATTAAAAATGCTTGAAGAATTTTGAGAGAGAAAATTGAAAACTGCAGCCGTACAGGCGCCTGGCTAATATTAAATAAAGTAGTTATTTGTAAACTATTAAAATAAAACACTTCGGTTGGTCAGAAATGGTACACTCAACACCCCACGGGTTAAACATAATAAGGATTTAATAACCGATCGGTATTTCCCGGACCTAGTCGTCTACATAACACGTCACAATGTCTCCGTCCTCTACATATCATTCGCCTCAGCGGGTGAAAGCATGGAGAATCCGCCATCACACTCCGCCAAACTTATACAATAAAACCCGCGAGTTCCATACTGCCAACCAGGTGAATATTGAAATGAAAATTTATTATTATGATATTTATGATACTCATGATAATTATGAAACTAATAATGACACTTATGGAACTAATACTGAGGATTTAATGTTCATTGTGAATAAATATATACATAAATATATATATAAAAAGGATTACAGTAGTAAATAAAATAATTAAAATGTATATAACTACAAGAAAACTTGCGAGCACCATTACTACAAACCAGGTGAATATTGAAATAAAAAATATGATGATAATAATTATGAAACTAATAATGACACTTATGGAACTAATAATGAGAATAACAGTAGTAAAGAAAATAATTAAAATGTTTATAACTATAAGAAAACTTGCGAGCATCATACTACAAACCAGGTGGATATTTTAATAAAAAACTTATGTTAATTATGAAACTAATAATGACACTGTCTTATGGAACTAACAATGAGAATTACAGTAGTAAATAAAATAATTAAAATGTAAATAACTATAAGAAAACTTGCGAGCACCATAGTACAAACCAGGTGGATATTTTGATAAAAATTATTATAATAATTATGAAACTAATAAGGACACTTACAATAGTAAAACTCCCGTCCTAATCTAGACATTAAATCAAATAGAATCGTTGGCGTTAGGAAGGGCATCCAGCCGTCAAAATGTAAAACAAACAACCAACCTCAACCATGAGGTTGAATAATGCCGACCCGATGTAGGTTTGGGAAAAAAGTAAAGTGAAATAAGAAGACAATAGTAAATAAAATAATTATAATGCCAATTACCATAAGAAAGTTCGGGTGTAAGGCAGACGCGGCCAGTGCTAAGGAACTGCAGACGAAAAAAAAAAAAAAAAAAAAAAAAGGATCACATAGATCACATTTCTAGAATAATTAATGGATAATTATTATTAGCATGGTGTGAACAAACTCAAACTTTTTACATACTAAAAGAGCTACTCTATAAATCCCATTTTAGTCCGGTTTATGTGGTAGCATCCCCAAAACATTTCGCCACCGGCCGTGCCTGGGTGTAAGATATTATCAAACAGGTGAATATTGTAATAAAAATTATTATAATAATTATGAAAGTAATAATGACACTTAAATAAAAATAATTATAATGCTAATGGCCATGGTGAAACTCTGATGTAAGATACTTTTATTTATTTACAACAACAAAAAAGTATAAAAAACAATCCACAATAAATTAATACCAAAGAAAAAAAAGCTTAAATATAAAAACAAAAAAGGTATAGAACACCATTATTTTAATTTATATTTACAATTTTGTTTTGTAATCCGGGGCGAAATTAATGCCTAAAGCGTTCTCTGCCACTTAACTCCGAATTGGGAAATGAAGGAAGGATACCGGCCGGAGCGGAAAAATCTGATCGAGTTTTTCCGTTTCCGGAATTTCATGTATGTAAAGGTAAAGCTGCCTGAAGTGAAGTCATGCGAAAGCGGTTCCGGGGCACAACTACCTTTACATTTAAAAAAATCAATGAAAAATATTACATAGAAGATATACTCATGATACATAATATCAATGATATAAAAATATAACAATAGCCAGAGTCGATGGTGCGTTGAATGCACCGGTTCTCGTAGGATTACTGAAGTTAAGCAACGTCCAGCGAGGTGGAGACTTTGTGATGCTGGCATTACGGGCCAACCCAGGCTGGATGAGGTTAATGCGGGTATCAGGCTGGATTACGGGCCAACCCAGGCTGGGTGAGGTTAATGCGGGTATCAGGTTTTTGAGTTTGTGGTAGCAGGTTTGTGCGAATGGAGTGCAACACCCTCGTCGTGATATGACCATGCAGTTGAAAGCGACGTTAAACCAAATTTAAAAAAAAACTACAAAATAAATAATAAAAGCAACAGTGATAATAGCGAGTTCCTTCCTGGTTATCGAGTTATCAACCTGTTACGTCAAACCATCTCATCTCACAAAGTAGGGCCATCGCCTCGATGTCGGTTATGTGGATAATTGGTTTAGTATGGTTATTCAATAATGTCGACGAAACCAGACGGAGCAAAGAGGAAGCTATAAGGAAAGTGTTACACTTTTCCGTTTACTAGAGTAAACATAGAATTACACAATATTCAGAATGTGTTTTATTAATAGCTTTTAAGCACAGTAGTTTTGGCCTTATAGCTTTATTAATTATGTATGTAGAGATCCCGAGTTTGATCCCCGGTTGGAGCAGACTTTAGACTCATGAGAATTTTTCACATCTTCTGATATTTTAAAAAGCAAACAACCGTTACGCCACGGAAGCTGATGCAAGTGATGCACCTTAACAAGACATGAAACTCAAATATCAGTTTGTTTGAGAAGACTAGCTCGTTTCATGGCTGAGACATGAGTTCTATTAATTCCATTACAACTCTTCATTTAATCAAACCAATCCTTTAACTTTTATCGCCTCCAGTTCCCTATCTCTGTTTTGATTAGATCCAAATCAATCAGAACCTATCCCACACATAATCTTTATTGATTCAGCGACCCATTGTCAAAGCCAAAGTGAAAGTAGTTTGAAACAAAGATTCTCTCATGATAGAATAGATATAATGGTTGATAGAATAATAGAACTAGGCAAGGGGCTAATCGAAAGGTGTAAAACAGAGTCATCTAGAAGACAAAACATAAATAATATATGTATAAATATCACAAAAAACATGTATAAATATCACAATAAATATATGAATTGAATTGAGTCAAAAAAGAAATCAACAAAAACAGTTAAAAAAAATTAAGCTATCATATCTGTGTTGATCACAATTACCTACTCAAAGTCTCTTTACTAAATACTTCCTTAACTTGGGACTTGAACCACCAACCTCCAGATAACACGTCCGCCGCCCCATCGATCAAAAACCATCGCTACGGGGGTCGGTCCAAAACAATAATAATAGACAAATTTAATGTTTATGCTGTCCGATTAGACCAGTTGTTTCAGTGATATTACTAATATGTGTGTGGGCAAAATATCAGATAAATACAATAATAATAACACTCTTTAGTGGAAGGTAACCACTAGGCGAGGTTAATGCTCAATGCATTTTCTACCACCTAACCCTCAGAGTCTTATTATTATGTGGTCATAAACTCAAAACAATACTTTCCTTATTATAGGATAAGGAAAGTAAAAATGAGGAAAAATTCATACACTGGGTGGGATTCGAACCAACATATACCTACGCTACCTGGATTACCAGACTAGTGCCTTAACCACTTGACTACCAATACCTGTGTTCAATCCACCAATAAGGTGACCTGTGTTCAATCCTCAGCGGGGCAGGAATTTTTCTGATCTGTACTTGGTTGTTCGGGGTCCACTCAAACCTCGTGAGGAAAACCAGTAGTTACTTGCATGAGTAACGACCAATGGTGGTCGTTACTCATGCAAGTAAAAAAAAATTAATGTAATAAAATTCGAAAAATGAATGAGGCTCTTAGTAATGCTGCGCTACCCAAAAAATTGTGAAGAGGCCTTGTGCTTCACCACAGTTAATACATACATATTCAAGTGCCTCTAATGTCAATAATAAGAAGACGCAGCTTGACAAGAAAGTTTGGACATACCGTAATTGTTTCTTTGACAGCTCGGAGTTTCAATAGTTCCATTGACAGGCGGAACAACTCTCCCCAAGATGACATTCCCAATGTAATGAACAATATGGTCCACATCTTCAAACATATAGCACCAATGTAATGGACAATATAGTCCACATCCTCAAACATATAGCACCAATGTAATCAACAATATGGTCAATTTGAGCATCTTCAAACACATAGCACAAATGTAATGGACATCTTCCAACATTTGGTACCAATCTAATGAACATTTTAAATATATAATAGGTACCAGTGTATAAAGATCTACAAAGCAACAACGTAATGCTACCATCTTCAAATATAGCATCAATGTTATGAAGATCTCCAACCATATACAGTCTAATGAAAACATAGTTTGTTGATTGATGTTTCAATATAGCTACCGAGTTTTCCTTGTATATGGATGACATATTGTTCATAACATTAGGTCTGTTCCATCATATTGGTGTTAATTATAATTATATCATCAGTTTTAATGATACAGGTATAATTTACTTTTTGTATAAGTACAGCATCAATGCTGAATGATGTTTCAATATGCCAAGTATGTTTTTCTCATTTGGAGTATTGATACTATAGGTATTGTCTATGCTAAATATCATCAGCAGACTGTCCTATTATATTAGTGGTAATTATAATTATATCATCATTTTTTTCGCTTAATTGTATATCTTCATTTATATTGTACATACATATTAGTAACCTCTTGTTTGGATGGAGACAAATTAACAAATTAAGCACATTTCTGCCAGCGTCGATGGTGCGTTGAATGCACCGTCGCGTCGATTCTTGTAGGATCACCGAAGTTAGTCAACATCCAGCGAGGTGAAGACTTCGTGATGCTGGCATTACGGCCCAACCCCGGCTGGGTGAGGTTAATGTGGGTAGCATGTTTTTTGAGTTTCCTGTGAATGGAGGGTAACATCCCCGTCGTGATATGACATATTTCCAAAAGTCTGGAAAGTAGGTACTTATGTAAAAACATTTTTTATTTATTAAAATTGATAGGAAATGAAGAGATCTCAAGTTCAATCTCTTGATAACTAGGTTCGAAACAATACCAGGAGATTTTTTGTATTGTAATTTTTTGACAGCACGCAACACTTCTAAGCTTTCACATTGGTGACTCTCACTTTCAACAATTTCTTGATTTGTTTCTCAAACCTGGGGATGGAGTGTGACATATTTGCTTCGTGTACACTTTGGAAATGCTTTGCTAGAAGCTCAGCTTTACCTGCATCAGAGTAGACCGAAGTGTTCGGATCAACCTGCAATGCAATGACTTGAGCTGTCTCTTTTTATCATTTGTTTGACCTTCCACAAACCGTTTGGTCCATTTATATATATTTTTTTTTATTTAATTTTTTTACCTCAAAAAATATTACTAAGTGCTTTTATGAGTTTTGGAGTAAACTTGTCAAAGAAGTTCAATATTTTTTTAGAAAGGTATTTCTTGTATTTTAATTATATGAATGAAAACAAATGTACATATATGTACCTTACTATTATAAAATAAAACCTAATAAAATTAGATTATAATGATCACTAGGTAATATTAGTATTACGATAGTGGTGTCTGTGTTTTTTCAAGAGGGGTTCCAAAATTTCCTCGATTTCCTTTTCTTTTCAACAACACCTTGACTTTCACTGATTAATAAAGCTTATGACACGCGCATACTTCCTGCAGACAATGGATCCATACCAGTAGATATCTCTACTGAGCTACTATTCACTGAGGAAAACAATTCAGCTATGATCCTAATACATCAAGAGTAGGAAAACAATATCTTCTGCTCCTATGATCCTGGGAGTGGGGTATCTATTGTCCTGAATATCTTGTAACTTATATAAGGATCTCCAACACATCCTGGCCCGTTCTTTATCACACAGGGGTCCTTATGGTCTCGTAGATTTTCCGAGAAGTTCCTGCATCTCGTTTGGATTATTTTTGTGTAAGATTTTCTCTGTTGCCAAGGTTCCTATGGATTAGTGATACTATTTTTCATCCAAGTGTTTCGAGAGTGTCTGGTATACAGTGCACTTTTTTTCTCAATAGTGTCCTCTAAACTCTAAACTTTTTAGTCATTTTTTCCCTTTTATGTTTTTTTCTTAAATGAATTGACAAATTTTACATTAGTTTTCACAACTTGTCTTTTTATGTACCCAGTCTTCTAACCTTTTAACATAATCAATTATAATTTTTGTAAACCTTCTTGATCTTGACTAGTTTGAAACTTGAAACAGGGATGTAGAAAAAGAAAATCTATAACAAAAACTTGGTTTGACTTTCCTATAAGATTGTTTGTAAGGATGGATTATTACAATAATTATACTTTCTACACCAATACAGATGTGCTTTTGTACTGGGCATCTTTATCTAAAATTTGTTTAGGTATATCTTAATTAATAAATAAGCCTTTCTCAGGATTTTTCCACAAGACGACCATTGCGATTGATAAATCTACTAAGAGGTTCAAGCTACCAAGACCAAATTTTTGCCTTTTTTTACAAATCTAATAACAACAATCAACACTTTGTCTGTACTGCTGATCCAACGTCTTCAGTATAGTCAAAGTATTCCTCTCAGGAACAAAACCTTTTAAACTTGATCTACATCTACATTATAGACTTCACAAAGTGTGACTTTTAAGTGATTCTTTCTCACCAACCATACTTAACCTTCTTCTTTTCAGAAAAAAACAAACAATTTAAAAAAAACCCCCCAATCAAAAACAAACCTTTCCAAAATGAATTCATTAACACTTAAACACACCCTGTTCTGTGTCGGACTAACTCTCCTGCTCTCCCACTCAACACTCGGGAAGAACATCAACTTAGCGACCGACAACGACATCGTCAATACCAACAAACTCTCTGAAGCCCCAGAGGCATCCGGTTTCACTGTCGGCAACGAAATCAAAGTCCTCTACAAACTCTACGAGCAGTGCAGACTCAACAACAAAGACCTCGTCCTCTGTCTCAAGCTGAAACTTGTCAACGCCATTGACAAGCTGAACAGCAACCGAAACATCGAAGTTCTTCGAGGCATCTACTTGGTGAAGGAGAACGGCGAGGACACGCCGTCCAATGGCACGGTCGACGAGCAAAGGTCTGCCAGTTCGGTTGACAACGTCATCAATGAGAAGATCTTCGACTTTTTCAAGTCACGGTCGCTGTCGCTGAAGCTGTTCGAGTTGGACAATCAGGGGACTGAAGATGCTGACAACCAGGGTAAGTGTATGCTTCCCCAGATATAGTTGGAGAACTTTATGCCTGGTTTTAGATGCTTATTTCTTTTAAAAAGATGAGTGTTTCACAACCTCTTTTATTTCGTAGCAACAAAACGCTGTTTACTTTAGAGTGTAGATGTTTTTCGTCTGTGTTTTAGATTGCCCAACCCGTAGTATGGCTCCCCTCTAATAAGTAAGAAGTGAAGTCACACAATATTTCCCATTTAAGTGCTTGGTCATCACGAGCGCACAGGAAGGTATCCCTTGCAATCAAATGTAAACAAATTTTGAATACAAATATTTTGTCACTTCTGGGATTCAAACCCGGGACTTTCCGTATGACAAACGAATACTTTACCACCAGCAACAGCCCTTGGATTGCTGGGAAGTTCTTGTCCACTTTTAGCTACTAGCGGGCATAAGTATCTGACCCGATCAGTAGGAGCTATAAATAAATCCACGTTTTGTAAAATCAGCAGAGTTTTCAAATTTCAAAGCAGTTGGACTTACTTTGATTTTTTAAGAGACCTATTTTAATTGGTCCTATTTTCAAATGTGAACAAACAAAAATCCAATTTAGTAATTAAAAAAAAAATATTAACAAGTTTTTAAGTTGATATACTTGTGCCAATCACAATCCCTTCGCTAAAGTTTTCCTCAACTTGGGACTTGAACCACCGACCTCCAGGTTACAAGTTCGCCGCATTATCGATGAATCTACCGAATAAATTTTGTATGTTGTTGCAAACTTGGAGGAGCATTTTACATGAACACTAGAATATCCTTATCACCGAAGGGTTAAGGTTATCATTAAGGGCCGAATTATGAAACAGGATTTGTTAATCTTAGTGGACACTATCCCTTAACTTTCACCTTGACAACAACGGTAGAGGTCATATCCAAACCTGGTTTTGTAGCTGTATATTAACTGTGTGGCACAGCGAAGCTGTAGCAAGCCTTCTTGGCGGAAAATCGGTCAGCTGATAAAATCCAAGGGTCGGTTTAGATTATTACTAATCCTGCTTTATAATACGGACCTAATTGATTTTATTTGACAATGGTCGTTCTTGTATTGAAATATATCCTATATTTTGTATTAATCACAATCAAGATGTTACAATTCCTCAAACTCACACTGAACTTTCACCGTATTTGAGACTCAAACCAACGACCTCCAGGTTAGAAGTCCGCCGCCTTAACTGTCGATTAACCACGGTCAATTTCACATTGAACGTTTTGACATTGGTGTTCAACCCACAGATTTTTTTTCAACACAGCACACGAGAAAGTAGCTTGTGAAATTAAAATAGGCAATTCTAAAGTTGATAGCTATTCTTCTTGGTTTAGTTTTAATTGACGTTCACACCAAACTAGAATATCAGAATGGTCTTTCCCAGCGATAGATAGCTTGAATATAATTGTAATATTAACACGTTGAACATCGCACCAATTTTTCAGTGTTCAAGTCAGCCATATGTGGCTGACATCTGTCTTTTCTCTACGTACCTGTCATCCACATGTGGTTGACACGAGGTGGACATCTTCATGTTCCTGTCATGCTGCTCTGGATGACATTACAATGTATTATTTCTTATGGGATTTTAGTTTCATGGAATTCTGTGGTACAGCATTCCATGAATTTGACTTTTGTCTGTGGTACACAAGGTACCTTGAGTGTAAGACATATACGACTAAGAGGTTTTCAACGTGTTAAGCATACATATTTGCATATCTAATTTTTTGTACAGGCTTTAATAACCCGGATACGTTTGTTACTAATATAATGACAGTAACGAATGATGCACTATGATGCAGCTTTCAAAGTTATATACCTTAAGTTATAGGTATATAATTAGAATATACATAATGTTCATTCCTAGAATTCGAGTAGGTAGTCGGAAATTATTAAAGAAATAGAAAGTGCGTTTGACCGATATGCCTGAGATGTTTTTTGTTACTCAGTGCGTGTAATATCCAATGTAGTTTAGTATAAATTATTAGTAATATATCTAATAATATTTAATGTACAATGGTTTAGGTGATATAACTATTAAAGTGAGCTATTGTGTATACTAGTGTATGGCATGGTTAGTCCCTGTGACCAAGAATATATTATGTTTAACGCGATGTTCGCTCACTATAAATTTAAAAAAAAGATGAGTGTTTCACAGTCTTTTTTACTTCGTAGCCATGAAACAGGAGCTACTGTAGACTTGTGCTCTGTGTTGTAGCCTTCCCATCCCGTAGTATGCCTCCCCTGTGATGGGCGAGAAGTGACACCATACTTCCCATTTAGGTGCTAAGTCAACACGAGTGCATCGGAAGGTATCCCTTACAAACAACTGTAACTAATTTTTTAATACAATTTTTTGTCGGCTCGGCGGATCGAGCCCGGGACCTTCCGAATGGCAAGGGAGTGCTTAACGACTGAGCTTATCGCGCACTCTTTACAGAAAGTATTCTTTCAATTACTGCTCATCAGAGGGGAGACATACTATGGGATGGACAAGCTACAAAACAGACCACAAGCGTCTACAGTAGCTGTTGTTTCATGGCTACGAAATAAAAAAGGCTGTGAAATACCTACTCATCTTAAATAAATAAAAATCATTTGTTGTGGAGTTATTTTGTTATGAAAGAAAAAATATTTCAATTGTATTAATTTTGGTATTGAAAGAGATCGTAGGACGGAAGAGATCTACAGGATAGTCCGGAAACATTAATGGACCAAAAACATTTTAAATATAGTACAGTTTATTTATTAAAAAAGAAAATAAGTTGAAAGAGTAGCTAAATAAAATTTACTGGCTGGGATATTGCCTCTGTCTTTCTCTTTCTGAATACCTATTCACATATGAAAAAAAAAACAAATTAATATTGTTTTCTGTTTTGTTTTGATAATACATAATATTGATTTTATATACCAATGGTCATATCACGACCGGGGTTTACCCTTCATTTGCTGGAAACTTACACACCAACTTACATATTATCATCTAATTAACCTCACCGAGCCCGAGTGGGGGCCTGGAAGGGTTCGAATTTGAATGGTCATTGGTCACCTATCCAAGTCCTAACCTTTTATTATTATTATTAAAGTAATTGTGTCCTCGAACCACTTTCACATTACTTCAAGGCACCTAACCTCACTGGACGTTGCTTAATTTCAGCGACAAAACGAGAACTGGAGTCTTGAACGTAGGATTGACTTTAGCTATTAATACTTATGGTTTTCACTAAAACATTCACCAGTATATTTTGTTCTTCCTCAAATCTCTCTAGTTATAGGCGGTTTGATTAGCGTGTGACATATTGCTATTTGGTGGCTCTCAAGATGTCATGAAATTCTCACAGAGAAAATAATGTCATCGTCTCATGACATATATGAGCAACAGGGTGTCTCATGACTTATTATGAAAACAGGATGTCGCCAGAATTCTAGATGTATTAGAAACTGTCAATTGCATTTGCAAATCTTGTAAAGTTTCTCTGACGCGTCAGAGCTGTTTCTAAATGGGAAGCTCGAAGATCATGAATTCACAAAATTTCTTTGTGATACCATAATACAATAAATTATTATACCTAATAAGTATATTTTTGACAGTTGAATGCGTGTCTCAACAACGATCTATGTTACAAATTTTGGAATCCGTTTTCATTTAAAACTAATGATCTGAGGGGTCTTTAGAATACTTAGCTTCAAATTTCTTTTTGGAAATACTTTTTAAGATAAACAGGGTGTCTTGTAAACATCTAAACCCCTCTCACATCATTTCTTTTCAAGAAAAACTAATTTCCAAATTGTTTTTTTATTGTTGTTTTCATTCAATTATTGTGTTCAAAATCTTGGAGGAATAAGAAGCCATGAACTCGTAATGCCTTAGAAATTTAAAATTCTCCAGTTTTATATTTTTATTTTCGACTATTCCAATTTTATTGATGAGTTATTTCTCCAGGGAACTATTTTTAGGAAACCCTGTATCAGGTAGGATTTCTATTAAGAAACTGTTTTCACCCGAGAACAATTTTCAGGGTACCCTGTAGTACCTATCAGGTAGAATTTCTTTTTTAAAAACACCGATGGTGAAATGATCTTCTGTGGAACAACCCAGGGGCTCGCCATGTAGAATTTAGATGGGATTGCCTGGAGAATCACCTGCTGTGAATCGAAAGTTAGCAAAGAATAGGAACCTAATTCATTGACGTACAGTGACTTCAGATGATGTATTTGTTGATGTAGATCAGTGGTTTAATACTCGTATAATGATGATCATGATTCATGGCAATGAAGAGGTTTTTTTTAAGATAAGTATTTCACTTTTATTTGTAATCATGAAACAGCAACTACTGTAGACGCTTTTGGTCTGTGTTGTAGCTTGCCCATCCTGTAGTATGCCTTCCACTCTAATGAGCAAGACTGAATACTTCCCAATTAGGTGCTGGGTCAACACGAGCGCACCGGAAAGTATCCCTTACAAACAATAAATACAATTTTTTGTCGGCGCGGGGGCTTTAACCACTGAGCTAACCGCGCATTCACGATTAACTTATTTAATATTATTGAATTTTAAGTTTTAATGCACGCATGATGGTGACCTAGGTTCAATCCTAAGCAGGGCAGACATTTTTCTGCTCTGTACTTGGATGTTCGGGGTCCACTTATAATACCTCGTGAGGAAAAATGAGTAAAACATGTATTTAGTGGATGTGACATTTGTACCCAATACTACTGTTGTAAAATCATAAATACAGAAAGACCTCGTCCTGTTGTTACCTGTCTTCTACTTATTGAGATTTCCGATTGTCACCAGCAGGGTAGGAATTTTTCTGCTCTGTACTTGGATGTTCGGGGTCCACTTATACCTCGTGAGGAAAAATGAGTAGCAGATTTGATGTGAGCAGTGGTGGAATTATGGGGAAAATAAGGTGCTGAAATATTAAAGGAAAAAAGGAAAGTCTTTCAATTATGCGCTAGCCATTAAAATTGTGATATAATAGGAAGACAATGGATACATTTTCATCCCCTTTGCTGTAGAGACAATGGGTTCGTTGGGAGCTGAAGCAAAAAGATTGGTGAACGTGTTGGGGTCAAGGCTAGTGGATAAATTAGGTGATGGTAAAGCAAGTTTTTATCTACCACAAAAAGTAAGTCTGCCAATTCAAAGAGGAAATGCGGCGGCAGTTGTGGGCTGTGTGCCCTAGGCAGATGAGTTGGTTGACTTGTTTTATAGATAGTAAAAGAAATATATAAGTTCAGTTTCTATGCCATAGATATACCTATTGAAAAAAACACACACACACAAAAATAAACACATTTACATGAATTATTATTAACATTTCTGTGTTCTCCCCTGTCCGTCCACACAGTGTCGGAGCGCAAGAAGAAACACATTTAATGAATTATTATTAACATTTCTGTGTTCTCCCTGTCCGTCCACACAGTGTCGGAGCGCAAGAAGAAACACATTTAATGAATTATTATTAACATTTCTGTGTTCTCCCCTGTCCGTCCACACAGTGTCGGAGCGCAAGAAGAAACACATTTAATGAATTATTATTAACATTTCTGTGTTCTCCCCTGTCCGTCCACACAGTGTCGGAGCGCAAGAAGAAACACATTTAAATTATTATGTATGGTTTTATTTGTGGTGAAGCACAAGGCCTCTTCACAATTTTTGTGGGTAGCGCAGCATTACTAAGAGCCTCCTGTACTTTTCGAATTATTCTATTACATCAATTTCTTTTTACTCTGGTAATGCCGCCACTGGTCGTTACTCATACAAGTAACTACTCCTTTTTCCTCACGAGGTATGAGTGGACCCCGAACACCCAAGAACAGAGCAGAAAAAATCCTGCCCCGCTGGGGATCAAACCCAGGTCACCGTGCGTGCAATGCCTAGCGCGCTAACTCACTCTGCCACGGTGACTTCACATTTAATTAATTATTATTATTAACATTTCTGTGTTCTCCCCTGTCCTCCACACAGTCTCAGAGCCCGAGAAGAAAGACATTTAATTAATAATTATTATTAACATTTCTGTGTTCTCCCCTATCCGTCCACACAGTCTCGTAGCACAAGAAGAAAGACATTTAGTTAAATTATTATTAACATTTCTGTGTTCTCCCCTATCCGTCCACACAGTCTCAGAGCACAAGAAGAAACACATTTAATTAATAATTATTATTAACATTTCTGTGTTCTCCCTGTCCGTCCACACAGTCTCAGAGCACAAGAAGAAACACATTTAATTAATAATTATTATTAACATTTCTGTGTTCTCCCTGTCCGTCCACACAGTCTCAGAGCACAAGAAGAAACACATTTAATTAATAATTATTATTAACATTTCTGTGTTCTCCCTGTCCGTCCACACAGTCTCAGAGCACAAGAAGAAACACATTTAATTAATAATTATTATTAACATTTCTGTGTTCTCCCTGTCCGTCCACACAGTCTCAGAGCACAAGAAGAAACACATTTAATGAATTATTATTAACATTTCTGTGTTCTCCCTGTCCCTCCACACAGTCTCGTAGCACAAGAAGAAACACATTTAATTACTAATTATTATTAATATTTCTGTGTTCTCCCTTGTCCGTCCACACAGTGTCGGAGCGCAAGAAGAAACACATTTAATTCTTCTTCTTTTACTCTGTCTTATCCCGCTCAAGCAGGGTCGACGTTGTTCAACCTCATGGTTAAGGTTGATTGGTTTTGGCACATTTTTTTAAGGCTGGATGCCCTTCCTAACGCCAACGATTCTATTTAATTTAACGTCCTGGATTAGGACGGGGGTTTTACCCTCCATTCGCTGGGAATTGTACCAGCTACCCACATTAACCTCACACAGCCTGGGTAGGGCCGGAAATTCCAGCCTCACGTGTTTGGACGTTTAATGAATTATTATTATTAACATTTCTGTGTTCTCCCCTCTCCGTCCACACATTAATTATTATTATTATTATTAACATTTCTGTGTTCTCCCCTCTCCGTCCACACATTAATTATTATTATTATTATTAACATTTCTGTGTTCTCCCCTGTCCGCCCACACAGTGTCGGAGCGCAAGAAGAAAGACAAGGGCTCCCAGTGGATGATGTGGCCCTTCCTGATGGGCGGCATGATGATCCCCCTCTCCTTCATGGCTCTGGCCCTGCTCGCGGGCAAGGCCCTCATTCTCGCCAAACTGGCCCTGGCCCTCTCCGCCATCATCGGGCTCAAGAAGCTGGGGGGAAGTCACGGAAGCACCAGCGCCGCCAGTCACGACTCGTACCAGGTAACTTCCTCGCCCACAGTGGGAACTCTAGGGCCGTACCAGGTAACTTCCTCGCCCACAGTGGGAACTCTAGGGCCCTATACCAGGTAACTTCCTCGCCCACAGTGGGATCTCTAGGGCCCTATACCAGGTAACTTCCTCGCTCACAGTGGGAACTCTAGGGCCCTATACCAGGTAACTTCCTCGCCCACAGTGGGAACTCTAGGGCCGTATTATGAAACAGGATTAGTACAATCCAAGCCGACCCTTAGATTTTATCAGCTGACCGATAGGTAGTCAAGTGGTTAACGCGCTAGTCTGGTAATCCAGGTAGCGTAGGGATCCATTGGTTCGAATCCCACCCAGAGCACTAATTTTTTCTCATTAATTTGAGTTTGTGACCACATAATAATAAGACTCTGAGGGTTAGGTGGTAGAAAATGCTTTGAACATTAACCTCGCCTGGTGATTACCTTCCACTAAAGAGTATTATTATTATTATATTCTAAAAGAAGATTTTCCGTCTCGAAGGCTGGCCACAGCTGCGTTACGCCACAGAAGTAATATAAGATATTGTCCAATAAGATTAACAAATTCTGTTTCATAATTCAGGCCTTAGCCTTACGACCCTGGTACCTACAGCTTGATAATAGGCGGCCGGGATTTGAACCTAAGTCACCCTGCGTGAAAGCTTACTGCGCACCTCCAATCGGTAAAACAATAAAATTATTGCATCGTGATGATATTATAATGACCTACATAGTTTAAAGTGTTTTTTTTTTGGGTTGGTTCAACGTCGCTTATAACTGCTGGTCATATTACGATGGGCGTTCTACCCTAAATTCGCAGTAAACTTATAAAACTGCTACTCACATTAACCGCAGCCAACCTGAGTGGGGTCGGTAATAGCCAGCATCACGAGGTTTCGTATTAGATTGGTCACCCATCCAAGTCCAAGATTATCTGGACGTTGCTTAACTTCAGTGACAGAACGAGAATTGGTGTATTCAATGTGCCATTGATGCTGGCTGGCTAAATTAATTTTTTGTACCTACATTTGAATAATAAAATTCATGAAAGCCTGGTATTAAAATACTCGTAGGTATGCAATGTGCTTAGCTTATTTTTCAAACTTTTGTTTGTTTCATGTAATTCTGTCCCTAGATATTCCTGATAAATTTGGGGTGGGGAGAGAGAGAGAGAGAGGAGATAAAATAAAACTTTAACTTGCGTCTTCTGTTTATATTACTTCCGAGAAATTTCTAATATTAGAAATCGGAAGTATTGTGTTCGTTTTTGTAAAAAAAAATATTTTTTTGCTCCGATTTCAATTTTTTTCAGATTTCTGGACGTTTCATAACCTCCTGAGCAAATTTGGTTTTGTGTCTGTCTGTCGGTCTGTCGTTCTGTCGGTCTGTTAAAACGATTCCTTGTAACGCGCAAATCTCGGAAACTACTCGACCGATTTTGATGAAATTTTGCACACATCTAGGAGACATTCTGTAGATGGTCCCATTTTAAATTCATCGAATTCGTACTAGCGGTTCTTGGTGAAAGAGCCCATGCGCCTGACCACTAACTTTTTACTTAAACGCTTATATCTCGTGAACGGTACACCCGATTTTAATGAAATTTTGTGTGTGTATGCATATAATTGTTTTACATAGGCTATTTATATATATTTTTTAATTAATTATAATTAGACTCTGATATTTAAGAAAATCCGAAATTTTGGACAAAAAAGTCAAAAAATAAGGACCACGACTTGCCGATACAGAAATTTTTGTGGAATCTAGAATGTAGAAAAAACGATTTTCTACCGTATAAAACAAATTTGAAGAAAATCGGTGCAGTCGTTTTGGAGATACAAGTAATTTAGTATAAAATCTCAAAATTGGCACGTGTTAACAATGTGAAACAATCACGAGGAAGTATAGAGTCCATAATTGGCAGTGTTTTTTTTTTGATGACCTGGGAAAAAATTATAATAAATCAATGGGTTTCCTTGTGTTATTATTATATCCAAATGTTAGTGAGTAGCGCAGAATTTTAGGACTTTTTCCTTTTAAATCTCAATAAGTTATTTTTGCCCATAATTCCGCCACTGGTTGCTGCTCGTACTAAAGCAGGGATTTGAACCCAGGTCAACGTGCGTGTAAGCCTAGCGCTAACCACACTCACCCATGATGACAACA
The DNA here is from genome assembly GCA_024516035.1 of Bactericera cockerelli. NCBI lineage: Eukaryota > Metazoa > Arthropoda > Insecta > Hemiptera > Triozidae > Bactericera > Bactericera cockerelli. The sequence continues at coordinate 27,925,417 of CM044964.1, read as the reverse complement.
GAAAAAACAAAGTTGTTCCGGAGGTTATGAAACGTCCAAATATAATTATGAAAAAAAAGTCCGAGCAATTTTTTTTTATTACATAAACGAACACAATACTCTTGGGTGGAAGAGATTGCCACAGGCAATAACACCGCCGTTTTAGTTGGGTCATTAGTATTATTTTCTCCTCAGAAGTTAGACTTAGCTTATAGGAGACGTATTTTTTATAATATTATTCTTGTACAAATAAATAAAAGTATTCAATTCAAATTCTTTCTTTATTTGTCAAACTATTTTACCATTTAATTATTTTTTCTTGATTTTTAAATATTGTACATTACTTTGTCCTCCTAATAAAGATTTATATATTAATAATATTACTTTTGATTTCTAATATAAGAAATTTATCGCAAATAAAATCACAATGCCATTCAATAAATCAAATTTTCTTTTCTTTTCCAAGGTGGTGTCACACGGGGCGGGCACGCACTACCGCCGCTCTCTCCCCCTGGACGATCTTCAAGCTCAGAACCTCGCGTATCGCGCCTACCTAGCTGACGTCACAGAGCTCTCGTCTCCGGACAAAACCGAATGAATCCGACAGTACCCGAAGTATGGTTCGTGAAGATTCGTTGCGAAGAGCTTCAGTATCTGGACGAAATCGAATGAGCTGGACAGAACCCGAAGTATGGTTCGTGAGGATTCGTTGCCAAGAGCTTCAGTATTTGGACGAAACCGAATGAAACCGACAATACCCGGGGTTTGTTCGTTGATTAGAGCTTTGGTATATGGACAAAACCGAATGAACCCGACGATACTTGAAGTATCTTCGTGAGGGTTCGTTGACCAGAGCTCTCGTGGATGGACTGGAATCATCGGACACAATAAATTAAGCACAATGAACCAGGCTTTCATTGTGATTGACAATTTCAGCCAACTTTCCTAGGAGCATCATCGAAAGCTCTCGCTCCTCGATAAATATAGAATTTTCAAAATTTCTTCTAAGTATTTCTTCTAATACATTTTCTCCTTTTTCCTGTGATTAACACATATCGGTTATCTTACATTCTATCATTCCAACAAAAATGTAATTTTAGCTCATTCCTCAGAAGATGCGCCATTAGAAATAGTGGCTTTCCATTCCAAAATCTTGACTGTTTTATTTTCATGGATGCTGAAGTTTTATCTGATAGTGTGCTCAAGATTTGTCCTTCCTGTAAAAATGATCTTGAGAATGAAGAAGATCTTATTCAGTGTGACGAGTGTCATTCTTGGTATCATGGTCTTTGTGTTGATTTATTGTCAGAACAAATTGAATCCTTACTATCCTCAAACGGAAAATGGTTTTGTGTTAATTGTTCGTTACAATCTCAAGCACAATCTACTGCTGAAGAGGATAGTACTGCGAATGTCATAATATGTCCTAGATGTCCTCCAGAAAAAAGGGTCCGAACCTTCAAAGGTAAACGTGGTTTGAAGATTCATTATGCTCGTCTGCATAAAGACCACATGATTGATTTGGATTTAGAACATGCAAGTAACACTCCCACTATAGATTTACAATCTTTTGTGCAGTCTATTGGTATTTTAAAACGAAGAGTAAAAGTTCTTAAACGTATTCCTAAAGGTGCTAGGATGACTGCTGCTTTGAAATTGTCAAGCCTTTTGGATGATTGCTTATCCAACTCGCTTGTTGCATGGATCTCTTTGTTCTGCTTTTCTTTTAATGCTCTTTGTGTCCCAGAAAAATCCTCTAACTTAACGCAGAGTGTGAAAAATAACATATCAACGTATGACATTTCTAAATCAATGTTCGATACAAACGTCACACGTAAACTAAAAAACAAGAAATCAAATCTTTCTTCTCGTGTGGAATCAAAAATATCCGAAGGTGACGTTAGAGGAGCTGTAAAAATCTTATCATCCTCTGATACACTGGCCCAGGATACTCATGAAACGTTTTTGAAGTTGAAAGCCAAACATCCAACTCCGAGTAGACCACTGTGTTTTCCTGACGCTCCAACTGCTGGTGATTCCTGTTTGACAGTGACTGAAAAAGAAGTGATTGAAGGTGTTTTGGCGTTTCCAAATGGTTCTTCTGCAGGAATAGACGGTATCCGGCCTCAACATTTAAAAGATCTTCTTTCAATAAGTAATGGCGATGCAGCTAGAAAATTGTTGACATCTTTGACGAAATTTTGTAATTTTCTCTTATCTGGAAATGTCAACTCCGAAGTAACCAATGTTCTGTATGGAGCCACTATTTGTGCTTTAAATAAAAAAGGAGGAGGAATAAGACCTATTGCTGTAGGATGCACCCTCCGTCGCTTGGTTTCTAAGATTGCTTGCAAGACTGTCCGTGAAGAACTTGGAAGTTACCTCAATCCTCATCAACTTGGATTTGCTACCAAGGGTGGAACTGAAAGTGCAATTCATGCCACTAGAACTTTTGTAGAGCAGAATGTTTCTTCAAATAAGATAATTCTCAAAGTTGACTTTGAAAACGCGTTCAACTGTATAGAACGTGACAGCCTGCTCAATCAAGTCAAAAATAAGTCTCCCTTACTGTACCCTTATTTATGGCAGTGCTACTCAACTCCATCTATTCTTTTCTTTGGTAATGAGCACATTAGCTCACAAGTAGGCCTTCAACAAGGAGATCCTGCTGGGCCTCTAGGATTCAGCTTATCACTTCACCCCATCATACAAGATCTTACATCAGAGCTAAACGTCTGGTATTTGGATGACGGTACGATAGGCGGAGATCCATATGTTGTTCTGCATGATTTTTCAACAGTAATAAATAAATGTCATGATCTTGGTCTGAAAGTTAACTTTTCAAAATGTGAATTACATTTCTGTGGAACTCAAAATAATAATATCACAGCTGACTTCCACAAGATTTCCCCAGATATCAAAATAGTCAATGAGTTGTCACTACTGGGAGCTCCAATAACAGAGAACTGTATCTCCAGTATGTTTGATAATAAGTTTGAAGAAGTCTCAATCCTTTTAGAACGTGTACAAAGTCTGAAGTTCCACATTGCATATTTTCTTCTGAAACACTGCCTATTGATACCCAAATTAAACTATTTGTTGCGTACGTCACCATCTTGGAAAATAGTAGAAAAACTCATAGAAATGGACAGCAAAATAAAGAACACAGTGGAAATCCTAATCAACACAAGTCTGAATGAAGAAAAGTGGACATTGTGTTCGCTTCCCATAAAATATGGAGGAATGGGAATTCGAAGACTCACTGATTTGATATTTCCTGCTTTTCTATCTTCCGTGAGCAGCAACTTTCCTCTCATCCGTACGATGTTAAACAATAATATGGATATTGTGAATGTTGCTTGTTACTCTGAGGGTGTGAGAGGTTGGACCGATCGCTTGGGTGGGAACTCAATTCCAGAATGTACTGCTACACAACATGGATGGAACGAGATCTTATGTACATCTATCCGCGAGAGTTTGGTATTTGGATCACAAAATGAGAAAGCTTTGTACTTAGCTTCAACTGCTAAGGAATCAAATGGATGGTTACAAGCATTACCGTCCAGAGCAGTTGGTACACTTCTAGATAATAATACCTTCCGCATATCTGCTGCTCTAAGAATTGGAGGTTTAATCTGTGCCGGTCATCAGTGTTCATGTGGAGAAAATGTTTCGTCAGATGGAAGACATGGTTTATCATGCTTAAAGAGTGCTGGACGACAGTCCCGACATTTCATGCTCAATGACATCATCAGGCGCGCACTAGTATCAGCTAAGATCCCTGCTGTTCTGGAACCAGTCGGAATGTCGCGAGATGATGGTAAGCGTCCGGACGGCATGTCGCTCATTCCATGGAAGTCCGGAAGATGTCTAGTATGGGACGCAACGTGCTCAGACACTGTCGCTCCATCACATGTTGAATTGTCTAGCAGAGGTGTTGCAGGAGTAGCTGAGATGGCGGCAACAAAAAAGAGAGCGAAATACAGGAATTTAACAGACAACCACCTGTTTGTCCCACTTGCGGTAGAAACAATGGGTCCCTGGTGTGAGGAAGCTAAATGTTTCATCCAAGACCTCGGGAATCTCCTTACTGCTGTATCAGGCGACAAAAGAAGTACTGAGTTTTTACGACAACGAATATCGATAGCAATCCAAAAAAGCAATGCCGCATGTGTGATGGGCACAATGCCCTATTCCTCGAGCATGGAGGAAATATTTTACATTTTATAAATTGTATGTTTTAAAATAAAATAAACCATGAACCAGGCTTATACCGTGATAACTTTAAGCACGTTTTTAAATTTACGTAGTACAAAATGTGATAAGAGGAGAGAGAGAGAGAGAGAGAGAGAGAGAGAGAGAGAGAGAGAGAGAGAGGGACAGACAGAAAGAGAGAGAGATTAATATAAAGGTAAATTAGGTAAGTGCTTTTGTATGAAAAATTTATCTTTTAATTAAAATGATATTTGCAAATTTATGCATACAGATAAGCATATTTTTAAAGTATTTATGTAAATATTATCCATATTTGCTCAATGAGTCCAAACAATGACCCATCTATCATTTAGATAAACATAGTTACCCATCTATCTTTTAGGTAAAAATCAGCATGTATTATTCAAATAACTTCTAAAACATTATCTTTAAATGTGTTCTAATTACATTTTTGAACAACTTTATGGCCATATTTGATTATTTCTTCAACAACCTTAGCTAAAGCTTTACTTAAGAAGTCGATGTTGTTCTGTCACAAATCACTAAACTAACGTATAATGAACAGCTTTTTCTAAAGTACCGATTATTTTCAATCACTTTAAAGTCTTTAACCACATTTTTTTCAAGGATATTCGGCACAATGCACAAAATTTTTTTTTCCTTTATTACAATTGTTACTAAATGGAAACTTTTGATTTCTTTGTTGGGTGACTTATACATACCTTTAAATTACTTTCTGCCATACAAATTATCTTTTTTATATTTTTACTTTCCTTATTTTACTTTCCATGTTTTATTTATTAACTTTATACTTTATTGCTTCTTATTTTAACCCTACAAGAGCTTTATTATTTTGTATTCCAGTATTTTCTTTAGAAAACTCTCAGTAATGACCGTGTTTCCAAGCAGGTAGATTAGTTGACATTATTTTTACTGTACATTTGTTTTCAAATAAAAATTGTTTACCAATTTTCTTTATAAAAATTATCTTCTCATTATGTTGTTATTATTATATAAATCTTTATTTGGGGTTAAAAAAATAGTTACATATTTCTATACAATTTGGCTAAAGATAAGAAAATGAAAAAGACAACAAAAAAATTATATATGAAAAAGAAGACAGAGAAAATATAACTAATGGCCTACCTAATACGTATAGAGGGCGGAGTTATCACATCTCTTCCACCCAACCCTTCTGTTTCATTTAATTTATTATTATTATAGACTGGTTGGAGTTCCACAAGAGAAGCACCAAATATCACACCGACCTCTCTTTAGATCTATTGTGACCAGTTGATACTATTTGGTTTTAACGTCCTGATTTGAAGAAGTCAAGACGGGGGTTTTACCCTCCAGTCGCTGGGAATCGTACCAGCTACCCATATTAACCTCACCCAGCCTGGGTAGGCCCGGAAATGCAGGCTCACGTGTTTGGAGGGAATAGAATTTTTTTCGAAAAGTCTGCTTCAACCGGGAATCGAACTCGAGATTTCTGGACCACGGAAGCTTCTGTTTCATTTACTCTAATATCAGACATTTTCTTACACAACTCATAATTTTTTATTGGCAATATGTTTTATCAATTTCCAAACAGTCAGAGAGACAGATAGACACAAAACCAAACTTGCTCAGGAGGTTACAAGAAGTCTAGAAATATGAAGAAAAGAAAATAAAATCGGAGCAAAAAAAAATTACAAAAAGAATAGTAATAGACAAAAACATCATTATTCAGGTAAATAAATAAACTTCTATTTATTTACATTTCAAATATATATACACTTTTTTACCTTTCTTACCCTATAGTAAGAAAAGTACTGTTTAAACTATACATCAATACATATTACACAGGTACAATGGAAGTTTTACAAAAAATCTAATGAAGATGAATCTGGTTCCTGAAATGTATGGATCTGGAATTCTGGATGTTATTCCATCGGCATTATTCTACACGAAAATTTAAATGAAAATTTAATAATGGTTGGAGATATCATGCATTAGCATTAGTTCTCGTAATATCGATGCTACACACTAAAACTTGAGAAATAACAACACAAATAAGCAACTCTTTATATTTTTAACAGTAGAACATGGATGCAAGAGAAACCTCGATATGAACGAACAATTTTCAGGTACAATTTACCTTTTGTTAAAAAAAAAAAAAATACGAACAAAAAAAAAGGACAGAAAAAAAATGTTTTAAGAAAGAAAAAAAAATGTATTTTACTGATTGGTATGCTGTGTACTTTGGTAATGAGCAAAAATGCTGTCAGCATTTTTGTTTTATTGTTTATAATAAATAAAACATTCATTTCTCTCTCTAGTGCTTTATTTAAACTGTCATCTTGTGCTGATCGGTTAGTCTTATTATGTCAACAGTTTAATAAAGCACCTCTTTATTTATATGTATAATATAGTATAATAAAATTGATGAACATAAATATCAAGTTTGCCGACCATCGAATGATGCTACTGATGATAATAGACTAAGGGCGGAATTAATAGTTTTGTAATACCTCTGTGGCGCTAAGTCACGGATTGCGTACTGTGTAAGATAGGGAAAACCGACACTTGCCAACGACTTAAGTTATTGATGTTGTCTATTAATTCCGCCCTTAATCTTTAAAAGAGAAACCTGGATATAAAAATCCGGTCACTGAGTTCTCGTATATCTTGGTTCGACAGTATTTTTATTTCAATGAGAACTAACAACATGGATTACGGCCCAAATTATGAAAGATGATCCTACACTATCCTTTAAAACGCCCTCTGGTGGGAATTACAACCAATCACAGAGCACTTTTATCAGCTGTAAAGTAATAGTGGCTTGACAAATTCTAAATCCTGATTTATAATTCGGCTCTTAAGAATTAGGCGCATTGATTAAGAGCAGATCCACGCATGGATCTAGGAGTAGATCCACGCATATGGATCTACGCGCAGATCCACAAATATGGATCTAGGAGCAGATCCACGCATATGGATCTACGAGCAGATCCACGCGTATGAATCTACGAGCAGATCCACGCGTATGGATCTACGAGCAGATCCACGCGTATGGATCTACGAGCAGATCCACGCGTATGGATCTACGAGCAGATCCACGCGTGTGGATCTACGAGCAGATCCACGCGTATGGATCTACGAGCAGATCCACGCGTATGGATCTACGAGCAGATCCACGCGTATGGATCTACGAGCAGATCCACGCGTATGGATCTACGAGCAGATCCACGCGTATGGATCTACGAGCAGATCCACGCGTATGGATCTACGAGCAGATCCACGCGTATGGATCTACGAGCAGATCCACGCGTACGGATCTAGGAGCAGATCCACGCGTACGGATCTACGAGTAGTTGAACTGATCCCCGAACTTGTCTCGGAACTTCCTCTCGTCTATCTTGTTGAGGGCTCGCGCCACCCGCCGCATGGCGCCCCTCTGGAAGATCTTCTTCTTCAGGCGGCCCGCAGGGGTGGCCTCAGCCTTGACTAGCTGGATGAGGCCCGGCCCCGGGGCCACACGACGGCGCTGGCCCTTCCTCGGCATCGTGAGGTCCACGCCTGTGCTGGCCTGGGAACAGTACAATTTTAACTTTTTTTAAAACTGTTGGTGATGGCTTGGTTCGTCTCACTGCCAAGGCTTTCCTCTTTCACAGGATTTCTTTGGCGATCCAACGAGGTAATGCTACCTGCATTTTAGGTACATTGCCTAATGCAAGTGGGATGGATCAAGTCTATCACCTGTGATTTTAAATGTCTTGCCAATAGAACTCGTACAATACAATATGTACTCTGTTTATCCTGCAAGACTGAAGAGTCCCTTTACCCTTTACTCTCACAATCGAAGCAAAGTATTTAAAGCAACTTTAAATAATAATAATAATAATAATGATACTCAGTGATATTACTAGTGTTACCTCGTAGCCTCGTACATAGTATGTATGTGGACAAAATATCAGATAAATACAATAATAATAATACTCTTTAGTGGAAGGTAAACACCAGGCGAGGTTAATGCTCAAAGCATTTTCTACCATCTAACCATCAGTCTTATTATTACGTGGTCGCAAACTCAAATTAATGAGGAAAAATTCGTGCACTGGGTGGGATTCGAACCAACGGAGCCCTACGCTACCTGGATTAACAGGCTAGCGCGTTAACCACTTGACTACCAGTGTTACCTTGAGTTCCCCGGAGTCTTCTCTTCTCCTCTTCACTCCTCTGCCACCTGGCCTCAATATTAATTAATTACTAATCAAGTGTTAATTAATTAATTACTAATCAAGTGTTTATTAATTAATTAACAAGAGTTACCTTGAGTTCCCTCAGCAGGGCGAGAGCTTGCCAGTCAGGCACCTGGAGTCTTCTCTTCTCCTCTTCACTCCTCTGCCACCTGGCCTCAATATTAATTAATTACTAATCAAGTGTTTTTTAATTAATTACTAATCAAGTGTTTATTAATTAATTACTAATCAAGTGTTTATTAATTAATTAACAAGAGTTACCTTGAGTTCCCTCAGCAGGGCGGGAGCTTGCCAGTCAGGCACCTGGAGTCTTCTCTTCTCCTCTTCACTCCTCTGCCACCTCATCTCAATATTAATTAATTACTAATCAAGTGTTTATTAATTAATTAACAAGAGTTACCTTGAGTTCCCTCAGCAGGGCGAGAGCTTGCCAGTCAGGCACCTGGAGTCTTCTCTTCTCCTCTTCACTCCTCTGCCACCTGGCCTCAATATTAATTAATTACTAATCAAGTGTTTTTTAATTAATTACTAATCAAGTGTTTATTAATTAATTACTAATCAAGTGTTTATTAATTAATTAACAAGAGTTACCTTGAGTTCCCTCAGCAGGGCGGGGGCTTGCAGTCAGGCACCTGGAGTCACTCATCTTCTCTCCTTTCACTCCCTCTGCCACCTGGCCTCATCCTCAGGATCCAGACACTTTCCTCTTTCGTCCCGGGCGTAAATTATTCCGTGGAATGGACACTGAAAACGCGAGAAAATTAAGTTAAGAGAGAAAAAAATGTATACTGAAATGTCTATACTAGCTGGTTTTTTTATTATTTATATATGAGTCTGATTTTTATTATTTATAAATGAGAAATTGATATAAAAAAAATGAGTTGTGTAAATAAATGAAGAGTTCGTTTTAAGAGATTGCCATAGACAATAACCCCGCCCTTTATTAAGGACATCTGTATATATTTATTTTATCTAATGTTGTTTATATTTTAGTTGTTTATATTGTTGTCAATTTTTATCTTTTTTTTATCAATAATAATAATAATAAATCATTTGTTTTATTTTTCATATTTTTTTTTTGTATGTATACAAAAAAAATATCAATTTATTTTATCAATTTTTGAATTTAATTTTTATAATTATTTGTTTGTGCATATGTGCTGTTAATGAAGAATTTAGTAATGATAATATCTAATATAATAGGTAGTTACCTTGAGCTGGTCCCGGCGAGGGCAAAGCTTCCCGCTGGGTAGGGGCGCCCTGCACGGGCGGTCCTGCGCGGTGGTGGTTGCCTGGCCTGAGAACTCGATGACCCGGGTTCGATACAGAGCCGCCCCGCCTGGCACAGGAATCCCCTCTCCTCCCTCGTCCACAGCGGAGGCACTCCAGAACCTGTGCCCCTCAGTCGAGTTCCTGGGGATGAGGATATACAATACAATACAATACAATACAATACAATACAATACAATACAATACACTCCAGAACCTGTGCCCCTCAGTCGAGTTCCTGGGGATGAGGATATACAATACAATACAATACAATACACTACAATATACTCCAGAACCTGTGCCCCTCAGTAGAGTTCCTGGGGATGAGGATATACAATACAATACAATACAATACAATACAATACACTCCAGAACCTGTGCCCCTCAGTCGAGTTCCTGGGGATGAGGATATACAATACAATACAATACAATACACTACAATATACTCCAGAACCTGTGCCCCTCAGTCGAGTTCCTGGGGATGAGGATATACAATACAATACAATACAATACAATACAATACACTCCAGAACCTGTGCCCCTCAGTCGAGTTCCTGGGGATGAGGATAATACAATACAATACAATACACTCCAGAACCTGTGCCCCTCAGTCGAGTTCCTGGGGATGAGGATAATACAATACAATACAATACAATACAATATACTCCAGAACCTGTGCCCCTCAGTCGAGTTCCTGGGGATGAGGATAATACAATACAATACAATACAATACAATATACTCCAGAACCTGTGCCCCTCAGTCGAGTTCCTGGGGATGAGGATAATACAATACAATACAATACAATACAATATACTCCAGAACCTGTGCCCCTCAGTCGAGTTCCTGGGGATGAGGATAATACAATACAATACAATACAATACAATATACTCCAGAACCTGTGCCCCTCAGTCGAGTTCCTGGGGATGAGGATAATACAATACAATACAATACAATACAATATACTCCAGAACCTGTGCCCCTCAGTCGAGTTCCTGGGGATGAGGATATACAATACAATACAATACAATACAATACACTCCAGAACCTGTGCCCCTCAGTCGAGTTCCTGGGGATGAGGATAATACAATACAATACAATACAATACAATACAATAACTCCAGAACCTGTGCCCCTCAGTCGAGTTCCTGGGGATGAGGATAAATACAATACAATACAATAAATACACTCCAGAACCTGTGCCCCTCAGTCGAGTTCCTGGGGATGAGGATAAATACAATACAATATACAATACAATACAATACAATACAATTACTCCAGAACCTGTGCCCTCAGTCGAGTTCCTGGGGATGAGGATATACAATACAATACAATACAATACACTCCAGAACTGTGCCCCTCAGTCGAGTTCCTGGGGATGAGGATATACAATACAATACAATACAATACAATACACATACTCCAGAACCTGTGCCCCTCAGTCGAGTTCCTGGGATGAGGATATACAATACAATACAATACAATACACTACAATTCCTCAGAACCTGTGCCCCTCAGTGAGTTCCTGGGGATGACGATACATACAATACATACAATACAATACAATACAATACAATACACTCCAGAACCTGTGCCCCTCAGTCGAGTTCCTGGGGATGAGGATATACAATACAATACAATACAATCACTACAATATACTCCAGAACCTGTGCCCCTCAGTCGAGTTCCTGGGGATGAGGATATACAATACAATACAATACAATACAATACAATACACTCCAGAACCTGTGCCCCTCAGTCGAGTTCCTGGGGATGAGGATAAATACAATACAATACAATTACAATACAATAACTCCAGAACCTGTGCCCCTCAGTCGAGTTCCTGGGGATGAGGATAATACAATACAATACAATACAATACAATATACTCCAGAACCTGTGCCCCTCAGTCGAGTTCCTGGGGATGAGGATAATACAATACAATACAATACAATACAATAACTCCAGAACCTGTGCCCCTCAGTCGAGTTCCTGGGGATGAGGATAATACAATACAATACAATACAATACAATATACTCCAGAACCTGTGCCCTCAGTCGAGTTCCTGGGGATGAGGATAATACAATACATACAATACAATACAATACAATAAACACTCCAGAACCTGTGCCCTCAGTCGAGTTCCTGGGGATGAGGATATACAATACAATACAATACAATACAATACACTCCAGAACCTGTGCCCCTCAGTCGAGTTCTGGGGATGAGGATATACAATACAATACAATACAATACAATACACTCCAGAACCTGTGCCCTCAGTCGAGTTCCTGGGGATGAGGATATACAATACAATACAATACAATCATACAATAACTCCAGAACCTGTGCCCCTCAGTCGAGTTCCTGGGGATGAGGATATACAATACAATACAATACAATACAATACAATACACTCAGAACCTGTGCCCCTCAGTCGAGTTCCTGGGGATGAGGATAATACAATACAATACATACAATACAAACACTCCAGACCTGTGCCCTCAGTCAGTTCCTGGGGATGAGGATAATACAATACAAACATACAATACAATATACTCCAGAACCTGTGCCCCTCAGTCGAGTTCCTGGGATGAGGATAATACAATACAATACAATACAATACAATATACTCCAGAACCTGTGCCCTCAGTCGAGTTCCTGGGGATGAGGATAATACAATACAATACAATACAATACAATATACTCCAGAACTGTGCCCCTCAGTCGAGTTCCTGGGGATGAGGATAATACAATACAATACAATACAATACAATATACTCCAGAACCTGTGCCCCTCAGTCGAGTTCCTGGGATGAGGATAATACAATACAATACAATACAATACAATATACTCCAGAACCTGTGCCCTCAGTCGAGTTCCTGGGATGAGGAATACAATACAATACAATACAATACATACACTCCAGAACCTGTGCCCTCAGTCGAGTTCCTGGGGATGAGGATAAATACTACAATACAATACAATACAATACAATACAATATATCCAGAACCTGTGCCCCTCAGTCGAGTTCCTGGGATGAGGATATACAATACAATACAATACAATACACTCCAGAACCTGTGCCCCTCAGTCGAGTTCCTGGGGATGAGGATATACAATACAATACATACAATACACTCCAGAACCTGTGCCCCTCAGTCGAGTTCCTGGGGATGAGGATATACAATACAATACAATACAATACAATACACTCCAGAACCTGTGCCCTCAGTCGAGTTCCTGGGGATGAGGATATACAATACAATACTACATACAATACAATACATCCAGAACCTGTGCCCTCAGTCGAGTTCTGGGGATGAGGATATACAATACAATACAATACAATACACTCCAGAACCTGTGCCCTCAGTCGAGTTCCTGGGGATGAGGATATACAATACAATACAATACAATACAATACACTCCAGAACCTGTGCCCCTCAGTCGAGTCCTGGGGATGAGGATATACATACAATACAATACAATACAATATACTCCAGAACTGTGCCCCTCAGTCGAGTTCTGGGGATGAGGATATACAATACAATACATACAATACAATATACTCCAGAACCTGTGCCCCTCAGTCGAGTTCCTGGGGATGAGGATATACAATACAATACAATACAATACAATACACTCCAGAACCTGTGCCCCTCAGTCGAGTTCCTGGGGATGAGGATATACAATACAATACAATACAATACAATACACTCCAGAACCTGTGCCCCTCAGTCGAGTTCCTGGGGATGAGGATATATAATACAATACAATACAATACAATACAATACACTCCAGAACCTGTGCCCTCAGTCGAGTTCCTGGGGATGAGGATAATAATACAATGGATATACAATACAATACAATACAATACAATACAATACAATACAATACAATACAATACAATACACTCCAGAACCTGTGCCCCTCAGTCGAGTTCCTGGGGATGAGGATAATACAATACAATCAATCAATACAATACAATACAATACAATACAATACAATACAATACAATACAATATACCCAGAACCTGTGCCCCTCAGTCGAGTTCCTGGGATGAGGATAATACAATACAATACATACAATACAATACATACAATACAATACAATACAATACAATACACTCCAGAACTGTGCCCTCAGTCGAGTTCCTGGGGATGAGGATATACAATACAATACACTACAATACAATACAATACAATACAATACACTCCAGAACCTGTGCCCCTCAGTCGAGTTCCTGGGGATGAGGATATACAATACAATACATACAATATCACTCCAGAACCTGTGCCCCTCAGTCGAGTTCCTGGGATGAGGATATATAATACAATACAATACAATACATACTACAATACAATAACTCCAGAACCTGTGCCCCTCAGTCGAGTTCCTGGGGATGAGGATATATACAATACAATACAATTATACAATAAATACATACAATACAATACACTCCAGAACCTGTGCCCCTCAGTCGAGTTCCTGGGGATGAGGATAAAAATACAACTAACAATATACAATACAATACACTCAGAACTGTGCCTCAGTCGAGTTCTGGATGAGGATATACAATTACAATACAATACAATAACAAATACATAACTCCAGAACCTGTGCCCTCAGTCGAGTTCCTGGGGATGAGGATAATACTACAATACACACTACAATACAATACAATACAATACAATACACTCCAGAACCTGTGCCCCTCAGTCGAGTTCCTGGGATGAGGATTAATACAATACAATACAATACAATACAATACAATACACTCCAGAACCTGTGCCCCTCAGTCGAGTTCCTGGGGATGAGGATATACAATACAATACAATACAATACAATACAATACCAAACTTACAGTGAGTCTGGAATACAATACACATCAGATACTACAAATAAATTCTGTGCCCCTCAGTCGTAGTTCTGGGGATGAGGATAATACAATCACATACAATATATACAATACAATACACTCCAGAACCTGTGCCCCTCAGTCGAGTTCCTGGGGATGAGGATATAATACAATACAATACAATACAATACAATACAATAACAATACACTCCAGAACCTGTGCCCCTCAGTCGAGTTCCTGGGGATGAGGATATAATACAATACAATACAATACAATACAATACAATACACTCCAGAACCTGTGCCCCTTCAGTCGAGTTCCTGGGGATGAGGATATACAATACAATACAATAAAATACTACAATACAATACACTCCAGAACCTGTGCCCCTCAGTCGAGTTCCTGGGGATGAGGATATACAATACAATACAATACAATACAATAAACACTACAATACACTCCAGAACCTGTGCCCCTCAGTCGAGTTCCTGGGGATGAGGATATAATACAATACAATACAATACACTATACAATACACTCCAGAACCTGTGCCCCTCAGTCGAGTTCCTGGGATGAGGATATATAATATAATACAATACAATACAATACAATACACTCCAGAACCTGTGCCCCTCAGTCGAGTTCCTGGGATGAGGTATAATTAAAATACAATACAATACAATACAAATACATACTCCAGAACCTGTGCCCCTCAGTCGAGTTCCTGGGGATAGGATATACAATACAATACAATACAATACACTACAATACAATACACTCCAGAACCTGTGCCCTCAGTCGAGTTCCTGGGGATGAGGATAATACAATACAATACAATATACATACAATACAATACACTCCAGAACCTGTGCCCCTCAGTCGAGTTCCTGGGGATGAGGATATAAATACAATACAATACAATACAATACAATACAATACAAAACTCCAGAACCTGTGCCCCTCAGTCGAGTTCCTGGGGATGAGTGATATACAATACAATACAAATACAATACAATACAATATACTCCAGAACCTGTGCCCCTCAGTCGAGTTCCTGGGGATAAGGATATACAATACAATACAATACAATACACTACAATACAATACACTCCAGAACCTGTGCCCCTCAGTAGAGTTCCTGGGAACATTTTGTTGCAATTTAGGTTTAACTCAATAATTGATTTTTTCGAAATAATAATTCACCTTTAAATAATAATTTTATTTATTTGTAATGTTATTTTACAGTTGGATTGGCAAATATAAATAACTTAAAGATATGTAAATGAAAACATTATGAAATAAATGAATGGGTGAGTAGAAGAACCAGGAATGTCAAAAATCGACTTTTCAGGAAAGCAAAAATAAGGACGGAATTAATAGACATTTTTGTAATAGCTCTGTGGCGCTAAGTCACGGATTGCGTACTGTGTAAGATAGAGAAAACCGACACTTACCAAACGACTTAAGTTATTGATGTTGTCTATTAATTCCGCCCTAAGAGTGTTATTATCATGCTAATGAGTATGTTTCTCCCACTTTAAAATCAAAAAAAAAAATACTTTTAAGGGGTATTTCTCCTTCATATTCACAGAGATGATAGAAAAGAGTACATTCCTTCTTATTCTACGAAAAAAAAAAATTGATTTTTGACATTCCTGGTTCTTCTACTCACCCATTCAAATTATAACAAAGTAGCAAACAATAATTAGGTAGAGGTATGTGCCAATAATAAAGTAATGAAGTACTAATAATTCACCTTTTCACCTGTGAATAAATAATTTTCTTCGCTGCACGTTGCTTAACTACGGTGATCCTACGAGAACCGGTGTATTCAACGCGCCATCGACGCTGGCTGGAGACATTTTTATTTGGTTATTATACTTGTTCTAATGAAAACAAATAACTTTTATTTACTATTATGGAATTTCACAAAGTTACACAGTCTTCCATCAATATATTATACTTGTGTTAACAATAAATTGTGATATCACAACTACTCAAACTCGCTTTACTAAATATTTGCTTAACTCGGGACTTGAACCACCGACCTCCAGATTACAAGTCCGCCACCTTGTCGATCAAGCTATTCTGAGGTGTTTTTGTTGTTGTTGTAGCCAGCTTGGCTACAGCTGGAGGGGTGAGTGATGGTCTCCAGCCAACTTTATTTTAAAGTTGGCTCGTCCTGAACCACATATTTCTATGTGCAATCAACCATCACGAGGACTTGGACTTTTCTTTATAAGCCATTAAAGCCTTAGGAAACTGTAAGCTAGCCTGGCTTGTAAGGTTTGGCTAGTCTGTTCTCTGTTTGTAGTCCTCTAGCGAGACACTGGTCTTCTCCCTGTTTAACGTTCCCCAGCCAGACTATTCTGAGGTGTCGGATAATTTTATTAAAATTTTAGACATACTATGAAAGGATTTAAAAAAAGATCCAAATAGGACGCCAGCCAACCTCAACGGCGACAAAGTACCGGGTTTTAGCTAGTTAATTTAACTTCCCAGTGGTACAGATCAGTGTCGTAGGGTAGCCGAGGGGCCAGGAGTAACAGCTGTTCTTCAAAAAAAACTCATAGTCTGACTGGGGGACGTTAAACAGGGAGAAGACCAGTGTCCCGCTAGAGGACTATAAACAGAGAACAGACTAGCCAACCCTTACGAGCCAGGCTAGCTTGCAGTTTCCTAAGGGTTTAATGGCTTATAAAGAAAAGTCCAAGTCCTCATGGATGGTTGATCGCACATAGAAATATGTGGTTCAGGACGAGCCAACTTTGAAATAAAGTTGGCTGGAGACCATCACTCACCCCTCCAGCTGTAGCCAAGCTGGCTACAACAACAACAACAAAAAAACTCATTTATTCATAAGCTCGGAAGCAGAACTCACGGCATCAGTCTAGGCACGGGCAGGGCCTCGTCTTCCCAGTGGTACAGATCAGTGTCGTAGGGTAGGCGAGGCGCCAGGGCCAACAGCTTGCGCTTCCTCTCGCTGAAGGCTGCGTACACGGAGCTGGGCGTCTCCTCCTCCTCCGCCACTGCTTTCTTCCGTGGGGAACTGGCGGCGCTCTCGTGGGCAGAGCCTGTGGTCATGGGGAAAATTTGGTAATGGTAATGGTACTCATCAAAGGCAATTGTATTCACGGAAAATAAAATACAATACAAGTTCAGTGGTTAAGAGCATTGTTAGCTGACCGGGTTCGAATCCCGGCCGGAGCGGAATATTCTAACCGAATTTTCCGTTTCCGGAATGGCATGGGTGTAAAGGTAAAGTGCCCTGAAGTAATGCAAAAAAGGTTCCTTATTTTGTAAATATTGTTAATTCTTTTTATTATCTCTGTTAATAATTTATTGTTGTTTGTCTTGTATAAAAAATAAAGTGTAAATAAATAAATAAATACTACTCGATGATGACGATGGTATTACAGTCGAATATGGATACGAGAGAATTGGGTATAGAGATACAAAAGTGTGATTTACTGGTTTAATTAATGGCGCACTGGTAGTCAAGTGGTTAACGCGCTAGTCTGGTAATCCAGGTAGCGTAGGGATCCGTTGGTTCGCATCGCACCCAGTGCATGAATTTTTCCTCATTCATTTGAGTTTGTGACCACATAATAATAAGACTCTGAGGGTTAGGTGGTAGAAAATGCGTTGAGCATTAACCTCGCCTGGTGGTTACCTTTCACTAAAGAGTGTTATTATTAAATTCTCTTATATCCAGGTTCAACTGTATGTACTGAAATAAAGGGCGGGGTAATTGCCTATGGCAATTTCTTCCACCCAACCGTTTAGGTTCAGCCCATGTGTATAAAAAGTTGGGTGGAAGAGATTGCCATAGGCAATAACCCCGCCCTTTAGTTAGGACATATGTATGTATATATTTTGTCTATTTTTTCCTGTTTATAAATAATACTGTCAATTTTGTATTTTAATTTTTACTATTATTTGTTTTTATACAGGGTGGACCAAAAAAACGTTTACACCCGTTAATGTTAGATTACTGACGACATTTCTAGGACGGATCTGCAATCCATTTTTTCAGATTCGCCTTTATAACTGCACAAAGTGATTTTTTGCAATTTTCTGAAAAAGTCCGACTTTGGCTTATTCTTCAGGTCAGAACTGTTTTCCTGTTTAAGATGAGTTGATTCTGAACATTTCTGCAGAAAGCCAACAAAATTTCGATGTTTCTAGCTACACTACTTTGTTTTTTACGGTTTGGTTTGGTATCTTTTTTGACACCTGAATAGAAAAAAAATTCTCATGTAAATTTTTTACACTTTGAAACACTCAAGATTTGTCCGAGCAAATTTTGGCACAGACATGGGCAAGTTTGATAAAAGTTGGCGGCCAACCCAAGGATGCTAAAAAATAATTTTACGATTTTTTATCACGTGATCTTCTGGGTAAACAAACCAGGTAAGTCTCAAAAAATGATGTTCAAAATCTTAAAAGTGTTGACCGTGTAGGGTCGTCTTGTACTCAAAGAGTAATTAGCTATTTATGTCTGATAATTATTTTCCTTGGAATTAATTAAAGGCCAGTCAAATGAATGATTGTTTGTTTCTTGATGATAGTTTTCAAGCATATTTTTCATCATTCTATGAAATATTATCTTTAAACTTCTTGAGTTTTTTTAGTACAAGTTTAGTACAAGTTACATTATTATAATTCGGATGCTGAAATGGCAGATACGCATTTAGCATATGGAGTTGCCAACAGGAACATTTGGGATTACTTGAAAAACATAGTTTACAAAATCTGGTAGCAAGAATCCTGTTGGCATTCGATGACCTGACAGAAAAACCTGGAATCTTCCGCAACATTCGACGGAACATGATGAAGAGGTTGAACCTTTGCATCCAGGAAGGTGGACGCCACTTCCAACAGTTCCTAGAAGGGGTACTAAAGTCACCATTGGTTTCAAAAATTTGTGTGAGGAGAATCCATAGTGTGTACTATGGCTAAAAAAAAAAATGGCAACAGTCTTTTTTATTTTGTAGTCATGAATTTTTTGCTGGCTCTGGCGTTCGGACCGGGTGGACTAGCTTACCACTAAGCTAAGTGCGCGTCTAATCGTTTCTCATTGAACATACTAACACAAAATGTTTTTTTAAATACCTTTTTGTTTATATCAAAATAGTATAAAACATAATAAAGACTGCAAATGTTTATTAATTTTACAAAATATTATCTTGTTTTTTTCAAGACTTCTTCTATTAAGAGTTGGCAATCGGTAAATATTTGTTATTTAATTAGTATTGTTTATGATAGAAGAACCTACCTACATATTTACCTGGATTTATTTCATAAAGTCTTTTTTCGTTTGGAAAATTCGCTAGTTTTTTTTTTGCTCTCGTAGGGAAGCATAAAAAAAACCATCCTTACAATACATTATCAAGGCAGTCTCTCAGGGGCATACATGAATAATAATTATATGTATTGTGATACCAATAGTATCTGATATAACTCAATTTACAGATGGTATTACCCCCAAAAAAAACATAAGTTGTTGGTGTTACAACAGGTCAGATACAGGTATGAATAAAATATTCCATCAGATTTTTTTGATAATTAAAATAATATTGACCGTCGAGAATTGAACCTCGGTCATACGAACAACACTCTTAGCACTACCACATCTAGCTAACACCACTGACAATCTGAGAAGCACGAAATTTATCATTTGAATTTTCCGAAACTGGCTGATGAAGGCATGGGAGACCGCGGTATTCAAAAAAAGCAATGTAAACAATACAAGACGCCCTTACACAGTCTACAGCTAGAAAAACTCTTAGGATTTTTGAAGAGTTTTTGGCAAACATCTAATATTTTTTCCAGAAGATCTGTGATAAAAAATCGTTAAAATTATTTTTTAGCATCCTCGGGGCGGTCGCCAACTTTTATCAAACTTGCCCATGTCTGTGCCAAAATTTGTTCGGACAAATGTCGAGTGTTTTATTTAGTAAAAAAGTTTTTTTGGGTGTTTTTTTCTGTTCAGGTGTAAAAAAATATGACAAACCAAATCGTAAAAAAACAAAGTAGTGTATCTAGAAACATCGAAATTTTGTTGGCTTTCTGGAAAATTGTTCAGAATCAACTCATCTTAAACAGGAAAAAAAGTACTGACCTGAAGAATAAGCCAAAGTCGGACTTTTTCGGAAAGTTGCAAAAAATCACTTTGTGCAGTTACGAAGGCGAATCCGAAAAAATGGATTGCAGATCCGGCCTGGAAATGTCGTCAATAATCTACCATTAACGGGTGTAAACGTTTTTTTGGTCCACCCTGTATATGTTCTTCTAATAAAGAGTTTCATAATAAGAATAATATAATAACCTGGTTTGGATCTATCCGAGAACTGTTTAGATTGTTTAGAAGAACCCGGTTTGGATCTATCCAATGACTGCTGGGAGGAACTCGCATCAGTGGCGAAGCTCGTGTGTGCGACGGGTTGGGATGAGTGGGAGGCAGTGGCGGTGGCGTTGAGCAGCTATGAGGCGCTTGTGATGATACCCTGAGGACGGGTCCTGAGAAAGGAATACATAGTGTCCCTGTAGCTCAGTGGTCAAGGAGTCAGACTGGTAATCCAGAGGTCGAGGGTTCAAAACCCAGACGGGACATGACAGGTTATCCTCCCATCTGGGATTTTGACCACATAATAATACGTCTTGGGCTTACTGCTGGAATAATGGGACTTATTAGTCCTAGTCGGGCAGTCTAAATGAGGCGATATTATTATTACTTTTATTTCCACCTTCTATCGGGTGAACCATTTTGATCGATCCAGTGAAATATCTCGGATACCACTGAAGATAGAAAACAATGTTAAAGAATGCTTTTCATAGTTCAAAGGAGAAAATCTAATAGTGACCTTTAGAAGTTTTTTAGATGACCCCTTCAAGGTTATTTCAAGGTCAAATTTTGAATTTCAAATAGAACTCCCTATTTTTAATGAGATTGGTGAACTCTCATGCAAATTTCAATATCTATTACCGTTTGAGCTGTGGTGTTGTAAACAGACAACCCCTAAGAGGATATAGTCAACCAGACACGCACAGATTCGAGTTTTATAAATAGAGATAATAATGCAGTATTCTAGAATATATATCACTATTATTTAAATAATAATAATAAATAAATAAAAAATGCCCGCAGCACGGGTGTATATTTACGAGCCTAGTTCTATTTACAAACAGAAAACAAATAACATCAATATATCACATAAGATAGGTTTAAAAACAATCATATCACAGTTATAAAAAAATAAAAAGTGTGGGTATACATAAAAAACAAAATAAAATAAAAAAGATACCTCTTTATATTATTAACTTGTTACCATTTGTGTTCTAATATTTTTTTTAATAATTGTAATATTCTTAATGTAATTTTTTTAATATTTCATTATTTTTTATATTGGGTCTCCATGGGAACCGTAAATTAAATTTAAAAAGAAAGTAACTCACCACTCTCTCCATCTCACTCACTCGCAGGCTCCACTCCTCTTCTGCCTCTCTCTTTCTCTTTCTCTTCTCCCTCCAGTCATCGTGCCTGGGACTCTTCTTCGTATCTTTGCTTTCCACACTGTGGACCCTTCTCATCCCCTGAGGGGTCTCTGTGCCCCTGCTCTCTGCACCGTGGACCCTTGTCTTCCCTGCAGAGTCCCCTTGCATGTCTCCTGTGTTAGAGTCCACCAGTATTGGCAGCAGCTCAGCCTCCTCAAACTCTACCTGGCAAAGACACAATATTATTATTATTGAGTTATTTGTTAATATAGACATAGACATGTGTACAGATAATAATGACAAAGCAATGGGCAAACGTGCAATCAATATAAACAATAAAAAAAATGAGATAAATGTATACACAAATAAAGTCTGGCTGGGGGATGTTAAACAAGGAGAAGACCAGTGTCTCGCTAGAGGACTATAAGCAGTTTCCTAAGGCTTTAATGGCTTATAAAGAAAAGTCCAAGTCCTCATGATGGTTGATACCACATAGAGATATGTGGTTCAGGATGAGTCAACTTCGAAATAAAGTTGGCTGGAGACGATGACGCCACCCTATGATGATTGCTTTATTCGGCATTTTGATTCTGATTAAAGTGTTGACAGTAGCAAAAAAAAAAAATCTCTTATATTTTTTATTTCATTGTAAATAACAAAAAATGTAAAAAAAATTAAAGTTGTTAGTAAACAAAAAAACACAAGAGTAATATTCTTACCTCTTCCATATCTTCAGAATCGTCCGAATCTTCTTCTTGACTCTCGTTATTTTTCGTCGTGACAACCGTCGGACGTTTCCGCGAAGTGACTTCGGGATCTCTCGGCAAGACTCGGATTTTTTCGTACTTGGACACTAGCGAGAGGGCCTGGGATCGCAGCGTCAAATATTTCTTCAGACTGCTTTTAATTTGAGCTGAAAATATATATATAAAATGGAATAATAATAATAAAATTGTCTTATTTCTACTGTCCCGATTGGGGCTACTAGAGTCCCATTATTCCAGCAGTAAGCCCTAAAGGGGGGGGGGGGGGGGGGTTAGCGTCACTTTTAACTGCATGGTCATTGGGGGGGGGGGGGGGGGGGGGGAGCAGAAATTTAGTGAAGTGATTTTGATTTTTTTTTTTTGAAGATGAGTGTTTCACATCCTTTTTTTTATTTCGTAGCTATGAACCAGGAGCTACTGTAGACGCTTGTGGTCTGTGTTGTGGCCTGCCCAATTAGTGCCCATCCCGTAGTATGCCTCCCCTCTGATGGGCGAGAAGTGACAATTTTTTTCCTATTTAGGTGCTGGGTCTACAAGAGTGCACTGGAAGGTATCCCTTACAAACAACTGTAAAAAATTAAGAATACAATTTTTTTGTCGGCAAGGGGGATCGAACCCGGGACCTTCCGCATGGTAAGCGAGTGCTTAACCACTGGGCTAATCGCGCGCTCAATTCATTACTTCAAGCATACCCGTATTGTTAGTTCTATGTTGGGCCTTGCATGCTCTCCCATGCCACTGGTGTAGGAGCGGCAGATATTTCTTCTTCATCAGATTGTAGCTGCCTCGCGCATTCTCCAGGATTGCGCAGTTGTCTTCCGTCTCACTAATCTCGATCTTATCACCTGAGCAGACACAGAAAAAATAAACAAGTAGAATCAAGGGTTGGGCGGAAGAGATTGCCATAGGCAATAACCCCGCCCTTTAGTTAGGACATTTATGTTTCTATATATTTTTCTATTCTTTTTTATTTTTCTTGTATATATTGTTTCCATTTTTTTATTGTTAAAATAATTATTTGTATTGTACATATATGTCTATTTATATCTAATAAAGTGTTTAATAATAATAATCAATATCATTGACATTGACGTTATTTGAGGAAAACTCGTTTCTGCACATGCGCTAAGATTTTCGAGTCTTACGTGCAATTACGTTTCCCGTAAATTAAAAAAAAGGTGACGCCAATTTTCAGAAAGTCGTTTCTGCACATGCGTTCAACGAGTTTTTGTCTAAAAGTTTGTGCTCGTTGGTTTTGAAAATACGAAGAAGAAAAAAAACGTGACACTGCTTAAACTTTAATTTCTATTTTCCCTTAATTGAATTAGCGTAATGTTAAAAATATTTGACGCTAATTTGCGCAAACTCACTAATAATAACAAAATAATAATGTTCTTTAGCGGAAGTTAACCACCAGGCGAGGTTAATGCTCAAAGCGTTTTCTACCACCTAACCTTCAGAGTCATATTATTATGTGGTCACAAACTCAAATAAATGAGGAAAAAATCATGCATTGGGTGGGATTCGAACCAACGGATCCCTACGCTACCTGGATTACCAGACTAGTGCCTTAACCACTTGACCAACACTTCGATCGACTCACTTGGCAACGTAATGGTGATGTTTGTGTTGAACAGAACTCCCATCTCTCTCAGGTACTCTCCTGCCTCAGTGTGTCTGTTCACCTCTGCTTCCTCTTCAGTCTCATCCTCCTCTTCAGTACTATCTTCTTCTTCTTCTTCTTCATTATTAACATGTTTATCATTAACTTCATCTTGATCGATATCGTTAACATGTTCAGAATTAACTTTAATTTCATTGATATCATTAACTTTATCTTCATTAATATCATTATCTTTATATTGATTGATATCATTAACTTTATCTCCATCAATAACATTAACATGTTCATAATTAACTTTCTCTTCATTGATATCATTGACTTTATCTTCATTGATATCATTATCTTTATTTTCATTAATATCATTATCTTTATCTGCATCAATACCATTAACATCTTTTGGTACTTCCGTTTTCTCACTTTCATCAACGTTTTTATTGCTTTTTGTTAGTGTAATATTAGTATCTACGTCTATGAGATCATTTTGAGTAGTTTCACTACTTTTAATTGACTCTTTTAGTTTATCATTTATAAATTCATTATCTTTTCTAATGTCCTTTACAAATTCACCAATATTCTCTAATTCCAATATTCCATTTTGAGCAGATTCATTTTCTTTATCAGTTTCCATTTGTTTTTCATGTAGATCTTCGTTGTTTTGATTTGTACGTTCACTAATTATTTCTTTGGTATTCTTTGTCAATTCAGTATTAGTCTGTACTTCCATGGTCTCATTTTCAGATGTTTCAAGACTTTTACTAGCTTCCAATATTTTTTCTCCAACGTCTTGACTCTCAATCCGATTTTTAGGTTCATGCATTACTTCTTCGTTGTTCTTTGAAGATTTTTTGCAGGAACTGGATGATGTTGAAGATCTATTTCTAGAATGAGATCTTGATTGAGGATGACTTTTTGTTTTAGAAGCTGTTTCTTTCGATGAATTTGAACTATTTTCCTTGGGATTACCAGATGATTTTGAATTAATATCTTTGGAACAGCAGGACATTGAAGAATCATTTTTAGAACTACAAAATTTGGAAGAATTATGTTTTGGACAGCTAACTTTTAAAGAATCGTCCTTAGAGCTACTACATTTTGAAGAATGATCTTTGGAACAACTAGATTTTGAGGAGCTATGCTTTGAACTACTATATTTTGAAGACTCATTTTTAGGACTGCTAGATGATTTTAAAGAAATATCCTTTAAACTACTAGATTTTGAAGAATTATCTTTAGAACTACTAGATTTTGAGGAACTATCTTTAGAACTACTAGATTTTGAGGAACTATCTTTAGAGCTACTAGACTTTGATGAACTATCTTTGAAACTTCTAGATTTTGAAGAACTATCCTTAGTATTACTAGATTTTGTAGAACCATTTTTTGAACTACTAGATTTTGAAGAACTATTCTTAGTACTACTAGATTTTGTAGAACTATCTTTTGAACAACGAAATTTTGAGGAACTATCTTTTGAACAATTTGATTTTGAGGAATTTTCTTTAGAACTACTAGATTTTGAAGAACTATCCTTAATACTACTAGATTTTGAATTATGATCTTTGAAACTACAAGATTTGGAAGATCTATCCTTAGAACTACTAGATTTTGAAGAACCATCTTTAGAACTACTAGTTTTAGAGGAACTATCTTTAGAACTACTAGATTTTGAAGAACCATCTTTAGAAGAACTAGATTTTGAAGAACTATCTATTGAACAACTTGATTTTGAAGAACCATCATTTGAAGGACTAGGTTTTAAGGGACTATCTTTAGAACTACTAGATTTTAAAGAAATATCCTTAAAACTACTAGATTTAGAAGAACTATCCTTGGAACTACTATATTTTGAAGAACCATCTTTAGAGCTACTAGATTTTGAGGCTTTTTCTTTCAAACTAAACTTCAACAAATCTCTTGATATGGAAGACTTAGAAATATCTTCTGCACAAGAATCTCTGGCTGATTTTTCTTCAGACCAATCTTCTGATAGATGTAGGCTGACTGATGGAGATTGATTTTCAAGATGGTTTCCATTGACAATCTGTTGTTTTTTCATCTCAATTCTAACACTTCTCTCACTGTCAGTCTTAATTAGTTTCACATCAGTCTTGCTATTCTCCGGTTTGTCTGTCTCTGTTTCGTTCAGACTGAACTCATCAGGTGCGGGCAGTAGAAGATGGAGACAAGAATCCAAACTAGAGATGGTTGTTGTCATCTCAGCCAGACAATCTGAAATCAACAAGAGATACATTGTAAAAAAAGAAGGTCAAAATGCTTACTTATTCATCCCTCTTAATTTGGAGTAAAAATATTGTGTTTAATTTTGGAGTAAAAAAAGAACACAAAATGTTCATTCCCAATACATGAAGCTAGTATTTCCGCCCAAACTAGGCCAAGGGAGATTAAATTGGGTAGCTGATACGAGGTACAGTTTGATTTAACGTCCTAATTAGAAAGTTAAATCAAATAGATTCATTAGAAAGGGCATCCAGCCGTAAAAATAGAAAGTAAAATGCTTATATTTTTATCCCTCTTTTCTCATGCAGGTGAAAGCAACATTAAACCCAGATGCTGATGAAGAGCTGATATTGAGCTGTTCTATTTTATTTATTTTTTAAAACTCAAATCTAAATCCGTAGTTAATTGTATTTTAATAAATATTTCTTCAACATGAACTAAAGGACATACACTTCACTCAAAGAATTTGTGAGAGGGAATGAGCCTGCATTCCCCCTCTGAATGGCCAAGTTCAAACATTGGGTGAGGTAGCATGCTGCTCTCTCATTTCCAGTCTGTTCAACCAATTAGCTTCTCAATTCTATAATTAATTTTTGTATTAGTTATAATTTATGTTTTATATTTTAAATATAAAAAACTTCTCCCAGGGACCGTCCTTCCGGAAGGGAACCAAGGATGCCAGAAGCATTTTCTCTTTGAATGGCTAGATTAATTTTTTGGTAAAGAAAATGATTGGAACGGGAATCGCCCGTAATTCCAATCAATTTCTTTCCCTAATGGTCGAACCATTTGGGAAAGAAACCATTTCGACGCTCCAAGCACCCATGGAGCGTCGAAATGGTTTTTTTTTTTTTTTTTTTCTTTTTCCACAGCAACAGGGTGAGGTTAATGTGGGTAGCTGGTATGATTCCCAGCGATGGAGGGTAACACCCCGTCCTGATCAGGAAGTTAAAACCAAATAGAATCGTTGGCGTTAGGAAGGGCATTCAGCCATAAAAAAACGTGCTCCACCCTACCAACCTCAACCATGAGGTTGAACAATGCCGACCCCAAAAGCAACATAAGCTAATATGGGATAAAGGCAAGGGAGATATATAACAGGTGGGAAAAAAAATTAAATTGAAATGAATTAGATCAGCTCACCATCAAGTTGTGAAGTGAACACATTGATCTCGTCGGCAATGACATCGTTGGTCTGACTATTAGTCAGAGGTAGAGTGACGGGGAGATGAACACTGGAGGAAGTGGGCTGAGAGAATGTTTCTACGTCGTGCAGGCTGGACCCAGTCTGAAAATCGAATAGAGAATTCCCTTGTTTTTTATGTTTATATTTAAAGTAATATATTACATAAACATCTCATAAATGTTAGGATAGGTGAGAGCAAGACTAGCAGTGGCAATACAGCGTGCTGCTAGTCTGTGTGTCAGAGGAGTGAGGAGAAGATGGAAGACATGGGATGGATTGCTGGGTTATGAAAATGGAATAGATGTGTGGAAAAGAGACTGATATATCATTTTATATTAGACGTTTTTAATATTATTATTAATAAATGTGAAAGATCCAATATACATTACTTTGGAGCTTTCTTAAGATAAGAAAGTCTTATTAAGTCCTACTTTTTTAGGAGAGGCTTTATTCATTGTTCTACATTTTTTTAAACTAAACTACTAACGAACTACTGCTGTTACTGCCACTTCTGTTAGTACAAATATACATATAACTATTTTCTTAATTATTTTATTGATGTAACCAGCATAGCTACAGCTGGGAGCCAACTTTAGTTGGCTGGAGACCTATCACATATTATTATATGTGATCACCTGGCTGGAGAACTAAAGACCTGTCAGATATTCTTAGGTGGGATCAGCCATTGTGACAACTTGATTTTTTTCTTATGAGCCATTAAACCCTCTAGAAAAGTACAACCTAGCCTGGGATTACTGAATATCTTCCCTTTAGGATTATTTTCATCCATAAATAATGACAAACACTTACCTGACGCTGATACAAGGTACACACATAACGGTGACCAAGCTTGAGACGGAAAAACTTGGGCTTTAGTCCGTAGAGATCATACCACTGCTTGATCATCAACATAGCAGTACGACACAAGAGATCGGCTTTCTCTTTGGGTGGTGGTAGTTCATGGCAGGTGAAAGAGAGTTGCATGGAAGAGCTGTCCTGAAGAACCAATGGAAATATTTCTGGCAGATCTCCAATGAGTTGAACCCGGAACACTTTTGAACATCTAAAGTTTAAAATAAAAACACTTGTATTTAATTAATTAAAGTTATGATATTTGTGTTGATCTTTTTCATGCTGTCACAACTACTCACTGCTAAATACTCTTGCTGCTAAATATTCTACTAAAATTGGGACTTGAACCACTAAGTGACAACAGCTGGAGGGAGTGATTGACTGATTGTCTCCATCAAACATAAGTTATTTGTAAGTTGGCTTGTCCTGAACCACATATTTCTATGTGTGACCATCATGAGAAATTGGGGTTTTTTAAAGCCAATAAACCTTTGCCAAAATGCAAGCAAACCTGTCTTGTTAAGGACCAACCTTAACAAGAGATTCCATTTTCAGTTTATAGTCCTCTGGCAAGACTGTAGCATGATATTATGTAACTAACACACCTAAGCAAAATGTGAATTCCTTGGTTTTAAGGAGGACATAGCTACCAAAACAAAAATATTATACATACCTCAAAAGTTGGTCACATATTTGCAGTGAACTCAATCTAATTTGAGAGTGATCCTTGTGTAAGTTTTCAAATAAATTCTTGTAAGCAAAGTGAATGAGATCATCTGATTTCCTGTATGAAAACAAATGATTTGTATTTGATTTTATTTTATTTTATAAATTCATCTTTTATAAAACTTGATGTATACCTGATGATTAGTGTGAAGGGCAAGCTTATAATAGAACATAAAAAAAATTGATTTTACACAAATAAACACAATATTTTTGATATCTCTACACAGGTAGGTATGTCTTTGTATGATTTTTAATCCAGTTTTAAGCCAGTGTTTCTTTTTACATATATGTCTACACTGGAAATGAGGTTGCAAGTATTAGTACCTACAGCCATATTACCCAGCAATAACTGACAATAATATGTTATACAAGGAGGAAAAAAAGTGATTGTTCTAGAACTTGAATTTTATCACAATGACCTTTATTACTTTTCATTGATTAATAACTCATAGAACACAACAAGCTTTCATTTAAGAAGGCATTCTAGGCAATATTCTGACATAGGTTCTTCAAATAAAAAATACCAAATCTTTCATATCAAATTTTTGACCTTTTTTTCAGACTTTTCTGGTCTTTTGACAGAGTTTGCCTAGGAACTTAAAATTTATGTATCGCAATGACATTAATGGGGGTAAAGGAAATTAATTAATTGTAGTAACATTAACATTATATTTATGTATTAATAAAATAGGGGAACTTGAGAAGAAAAAAAAATCCCTTGACATCTGATTTCTAATTGTTTCTTTCTGAAGGGTCATTCATAATTATGTGTATGTCAAGACTATTTGTATAAAAAAAAGATTGTGGGACACTTCACATCACTCTTTTTTTCTTTTAGGACCTTGGTTTTTGGGAGGTGACATTGACTGTAAGAAGAGATAGCTTACAGATTGCAGCAAAATGCTTAGTGGCAAATTCAGTCCAGGGTCAGTTTATTAGTGCCCATGCAATTCATACTTACAAACACAAACACTTCATTTCCTCAAAGTACTTGAGTTCTAAAGTATCGAGTCCCGTGGTAGTCAGGACTTTGATCAATTTGGCAAGTCTCCTTCGATCCTCCTTCTCTTCGGATGAGAGAGAATCAGAGAGCTCTTTACATTTTCTTGGGCTGCTGAAGGATTTCTTCTTTGAATTCATGTTCTTGAATTTTCTAGTGTACACCAGGTATCCCCCCAGTAACTAGCTTAAGTATGAGAATACTTTTTCTACAAGTTCACAACATTAGTTAACAGTTTGAAAGATGAAGAAATTAATAGAAATAATGGAAGTTACTTGTGTTCTCTTGTTAAATCTCTAGATGAAAAGCAAAAGTTGATATAAAAAAAATTTCACAACTTTTTGAAATTTTGATAAGTTTCAGTTATTTCAAAATTCCCGCTTGAAAATAATTTCTCGATATTTCTAAAAACCTAATTGCAAATCCAAGAATCCTGCAAATGAAGAAATCTGTGGTTTAGGATATAGAAAATCCAGCTGGGATTCCACTGAGTGCAACATTTTGTTGCGCAACGTCTCATGCTCCGCTCACTTTTTTATCTCTCGAGATTTCAACATCACGGACGTTGCTTAACTTCAGTGACAGTACAAGAACTCGTGTATTCAATATGCCATGGATAATGGCTTATGTTGTATGTTGGTGCAAAACAAATTCATTCTGGGAAAGTTGCGAAAATAATTTTTACTTCATAGATGCACTGTGATTGCTAATTCAACATAGATTTCGTTTATTTTTTTTATATTAGAACTTTAATGATAGGACAACATTAAAGAACCGATTACAATTTATTCAACTATTTCAAAACAAAGTTGAACAAGTTGATAAAGGGTTCTCCGGCGGATTTAAAATTGCCAAAAATTAACTTTAGTTTTTGGAGAAAAAAAATTCGGGATCTCGATTTTTTCATCTAAGATTTGATACATTAGAACGAGCACTAGGGTTAGTAATTACCACAAAATGAATTATACCTAGCAAGATCAAAACTCCCACTAAATTTGTGAATGCCTTTTTCATCAAATAAAAATTGTAAAACGTGATATAATTCTATAAAAGTACATGTAAAAATATATAAAATTACTATACATAATAAAAACTAAAGCATACAACAAGAAAATAAATTTAAAATAATTTGAGTCTCTCTTTTTATGTTTTTTTTTTCTCCTTCACAAAATCAATTGGAATGAATTCAGCAAAAGCTACTCATACCTAGTGAGGCGAAATGAGCAGTTATTTGTATGAGTGCCGACATAACCAGAGTATAAAGAGAATAATGTTAAAATCAACCAATAAGAAAAACCCGTCCCAAACTTGGGAAGATTTTGTGAATCATCTCTTATTCATCTCATAAAAATATGTTCATTGAGTAAAAAGTGGTATTTAAAAAAATTCAAGTCAATTGAAAGGAACTCTTACTTGAACTTAACTTTAAACAGTTTTGGTATAGTTTCATTGATGATCAATAAAGAGAAAGCAATGGGAAATATGTCACACTCTAATACGACTGGGTCTCAGAACAAATCTTCCACTCGACGTTGACGATGTGGAACTTGGCGTTTTTCTGGGTGTACCACGCGGGGTTTTTCTGGGGGACATCACTTCTTTTTTATCGTTCAATTGTGATGTATTTTCGAACTCGCCAAAACTAAATCGCAGCGGGGCTTTGGACACGCGTGGCGATTTTCGTGGTAAAAAACGTCATGGTTGGTTCCTCAACTGGCGAGACAGGGATCTCGGGTTCGAACACACTTGTGTCGATATTTTCGACGGCATCCGGTGTGAAAGATTTGTGAGGTGTTTTGCGAATTTGTTTTCTTGGGGTTTCGCGAGGAGTGGAGAATATATCTTCTGCTTCTTCGTCATTTGACTCTGACACTGAAATGAAGAGCAAAGAATATTATGGGGTACTATCTACATACCTCTGAATGTTTTGCAACAAGACTTCAAGTATGAAAATGGCAAAACACTCTATACATATAAAGAAATTGTTTCGTTAATAAATCTACCCGAACTGGGAATTAATACCGGCAAAGGATTATACCTTTGTAATGTACAAATTACATTTTTTAATAAAATAAAGTAAATGTATGAATGAATGAGTATGTGACTGATGATAGTGTCAGTTATTGCTTGCAATTGATGGTTCAATTCATTACTGCAAGTGTAGACTACTATTGAAAAAACTCTTTTTTTGTTTTGAATCTAATGTTTTGACTTTATATTTATTCATGTATGTATTTGAAGCCACAATAACTTAATGAAAACTTACATGTGAAACAAATCTTCTTGCCCCCCGGGGTAGCCGTCTTTAGTTTACGGCCTGGCTTGTTGCTACTCTTAAGGATGCTCTTTGTATCATCTGATGGGCTGCCCTGAAAATGAAATTAAAGTCCAATCAAGTGTTGTTGTTGTTGTTATAGCCAGCTTGGCTACAGCTGGGGGAGTGATGGTCTCCAGTGAACTTATGTTGTTTCTAAGTTGGCTTGTCCTGAATCACATATTTCTATGTGTGATCATGTGATCAACCATCATGAGAACTTGGGCTTTTGAAAAGCCAATAAACAAAAAAATGTGAACTGCTAGCTAGCCTGGCTTGTTAGGGTTGAATAGTTCGTTCTCTGTTTTTAGTCCTCTAGCAAGACAAGCATAATACTTCGCTATACTTACTATGAAATCCAGCAGAGTTGTAGACGCCAGGGTTTTGGCGAGAGGAGACACGGCAACAATGTTGAGGCTCGACATTTTATTCTTGAGAATGCTCTTCACATGGGGGGTGGGGGTACCAGTCGCGGGGCGCCGGGGGGGCTCTGAGGTCTTGCTGCTTCTTGTCTTCAGAGATATTGGGCTTTCGATTTTGAAGAAACCTCCTGGAAAGTTCAATTTGTTTCATCAATAATAATAATAATAATAATATCGCCTTATTTATACTGCTCGATTACGACTATTGAGTCCCATTATTCCAGCAGTAAAATAATATAAAAAAGATGTACTCTAATGTATTGCTCGATATGCTGTGTTTTTAAGCAACCTTCAGATATGTGGGCAGCAACGTTTTATAATAAAACTGTATCTCTCACTCTTCATTGGAAGGTAACCATCAGGCGAGGTAACGTTCAAAGCATTTTCTACCTCCTCACGCTGCTGTTTCATGGTTACAAAAGAAAAAAGTCTGTGAAACACTCGTCTCATTATTTTAAATAAAAAAAATTCTCACCAGCAAAGACTTTAGTTTGATCAGAAATATCTGGAGTGACTTCCGTCTTCGCTTCTGTTCGTTTATTTCGGATGAAATCCGCGATTCTGGACTTGGCTCCCACTCTGGCCACTGTTGCTTTGCTTCCCACCTTCGCCTTCTGTTTTCTCTTCTCGTTTTCCTTCTGTCGCCTCTCCTCTTCCTCCTTGTCCACCCAGTCGTCACTCTGCAGTCGCTTCAAGCGGTCGAATTTCTTGTACATGAGCTCCACCTGAAAATAATATTATTAAACATGTTGGATCAAGTTTTATTTACAAATAACATAGAATATATACATACATAGAAATTAAAATTAACAAAACAAAACTTGATCAAGGGCGGTGCTAATGCCAACGGCATTCTCTTCTAATGTTTACTAATTTTCGGTAATAGACAAGACCTGAAAAAGAGCGGTTTGTGTTCATTTGTGGAGAACATAAAACATATTTCAGGATCCAAAACACTTCATTTTTTTGCAAAGTGTAAAATGGTGAGTGCGAAGTTCTTTTTTAATTCTTTCTTAAATGATTGAGCGTCTTATGTTGACAGTTACAAAATACAAAATCAATGTTGTAAACATTGTTGTATAGTTTTCTTTCGGGAACGGGATCTGATTCTTTCACTTTCGAATTGAAACAATCATTAATATTTAGAAAATAAAGGAGTGAAGGATATTTTCAGCTTTACAATATCATTCATGGCCTTCAACGTGAACGTTGGTTGCCGAAATGTTGCAGCTTTGAATGCATTCCTGTCGCTCGCTATATCTCGAAGCTCTTCGTGTGAATTCAAATCGAGCCATTATAAGATGTCATCCTCCCACTATCGTCATGGTCTGCCACGTTTTCTGCTTTCTGTGATGAAGCCATCTATATTATTGACTATAGGTAAAATATTCGTCAAAATCCGGTCAGTAGTTACTGAGATTTGCGCGTTACAAAAAATTTATTAAACAGACCGACACAAAACTTAAGTTGCTCAGGAGGTTTTGAAACGTCCAGAAATATGAAAAAAAGTGAAATCGGAGCAAATAAATACTATTTTTTTTTAAATACAAAGAAGAAAATAATACTTCCAATTTCTAATATTAGAAATTTTACCGAAGTAATAGGGTTGGGTGGAAGAGATTGCCATAGGCAATAACCCCGCCCTTTAGTTAGGACATGTTTTTATATATTTTCTATTTTTTTTTTCATTTTTATTGTATATATTGTTTCCATTTTTTTCATTGTTAAAATAATTATTTGTATGTACAGAATGTCCATTTATATCTAATAAAGCGTTGTATAATAATAATAATAAGTAAAGTAAAGTAAAGAAGTAAAGAACATACAAGAAATGAAAACAGATTTAGAAGCTGGAGTGATGAAAGGAAAGTACCCCAAGACCCTGAATCACGATCCCAATGTTGACAAGAAATTATCCGTGGGGTATCTGACTGATGGCTATCTTCTCCCTGAAACGGAAGGATTTTTGCATGCAATCCAGGATCAAGTTATCAGGACAAGGAATTATATGAAATTTATCATGAAAGTCCCTGTTGAAACTGACATGTGCCGCCTTTGTTACAAAATAACGGAGAGCATTCAACATCTCTCTTCAGGATGCAGTTTCCTTGCCGGCAATGAGTACATAAACCGCCATGATCTAGTCGGAAATATTATCCACCAAGAATTGTTGAAAAATATAGTAAGAAGTAGAAAAATAAGTATACCACACTATTTGTATAAACCTGATACTATCATTGAAAATAGAAACTTCAAATTATATTGGAATATGTACATACACACAGAGCACAATATAATTCACAATAAACCAGATATTGTTTTCTTTGACATGAAAGAAAAAAGTGCCAAAATAATAGACGTCACAATTCCTCTTGATGACAATATCAATGAAGCATATACTAATAAACTTATCAAGTATGATGATCTAAAGAGACAAATAAAAAATATGTACAATCTTGACCATGTTAAAATTCTTCCTATTGTAATCACCACAAATGGCCTTGTTCACAAACATACAATAAATAACATCAAGGAATTGAAAATTGAAAATCCACAATCAGTCATTAAGAAGTGTCAAAAATCTGTTATATTGGTGGACAATATAACAGATTTTTGACAGCATGTTGAGAAAAGTTTTATCTCAAGAAGATTGAGTACCTACCTACAATATTCAGTCGTCCTCACCTCTACCACCAGCACTACAGTGAGAACAACGTACCATCCCCTCCAACATTGAAAGATAATTTGTTGTCAATTTATTGTTTTTAAAAAAAACTTATGTGTTGCTTTGATGAAGCCCATGTAATGTAATTACCTTTATAAATAAATAAAGTGAATATCTTGATAATACCAAGAAAAGAAAAGAGTATTTACCTGAATGTATATCATATCCCAAAAACTGTCCAAATCGTTTTCGAGTATGCGCGGTGTCGCATTGGTTGATGAGGCCGAGGACTCCTGAGCTTCGAACTGGTCTATGAGACTTGACATCTGCTCGAACTTGTCACTGGTGAGCAGTTTGGTCTGACCAATGATGCAGTCAATCTCGTCCCGTATGTCTGTGGGGATGTCTGACTTGCCCTGCAGGGTATCGTACCTGATGTAAAATTGTAAATGTAATAATAATAATGTATTTTTTAACACTTGACGATTGTTTTTACACGAAGTGTTTTTTGGGGGATTTTTTATTGTGGAAAACTTACAAAATTTGTAAGTACACAGTGTCAATCTTATTCTACCTTAACTACTTACACCTATCTTCATTGCTACTTATTATTTAAAATTCATTTTTTGTATCACAAATATTTTTGTATTTTTCCATTGGTTTTACCTTATATGGTTATTTTACAGATAATAATAATAATAATAATATCGCCTTATTTAAACTGCCCGATTAGGACTATTAAAGTCCCATTATTCCAGCAGTAAGCCCAAGACATATTATTATGTGGTAAAAATCCCAAATGGGAGGATAACTTGTCATGTCCCGGCTGGGTTTCGAACCCACGACCTCTGGAATCTCTGGATTCACAGAGCGCCGCCTTTACCACTGAGCTACTGGGACAGACAATATAATAATAAAAAAAAAGTAAATTGTAATAATAATAATGTATTTTTTATTGTGGAAAAATTACAAAATTTGTAAGTACACAACATCAATCTTATTCTACCTTAACTACTTACATCTATCTTAATTGCTATACAGGGTGGGGCAAAAGTCTGGAAACCCCTGAATAACTTTCGAATGGCTTCTTCGGTAAAATTAAAATTTTGTACGGTAAACCGGGCTAATAAGACCTTCTTTTAAAGTCGGGTCGATTTTTGTTACCGGCCCCCATGTCGGGGCCAGGGGCGCCAACTTCATTTTTTTAAATACGAACCCCCAACTTGCGATACATTTTTGAAAAGGTCTTTAGATAACAAATACATTGGTGCAAATTTTATTTTTTTAATATTAAATGTTTGCAAATGGCGTCCAACTTTCTGTATGCATTAAAGTCTGGAAACCCCTGAATATCTTTCAAAATGGCTTTCTCAGTAAATTTAAAATTGTGTACGGTAATCCTTGGTAATTAGACCTTGTATTAGAATGGGACCGATTTTTTTTTACCGGCCCCCATGTCGGGGCCAGGGAGGCCAGCTTCATTTTTTTAAACACGAAACCCCACCTTGCGATACATTTTTGGAAAGGTCTAATTACCCCGACTTACCGTGCACTATTTTAAATTTACTGAGAATGCCCTTTCAAAAGATATTCAGGGGTTTCCAGACTTTACTGCATACACAAAGTTGGACGCCCTTTGCAAACAGTTAATATTAAAAAAATAAAATTTGCACCAACGTATTTCTTATTTAAAGACCTTTTTAAAAATGTATCGCATAGTGGGGGTTCGTATTTAAAAAAATGAAGTTGGCCCCCCTGGCCCCGACATGGGGACCGGTAACAAAAATCGACCCCACTCTACAAGAAGGTCTTATTAGCCCGGTTTACCTTACAAAATTTTAATTTTACCGAAGAAGCCATTCGAAAGTTATTCAGGGGTTTCCAGACTTTTGCCCCACCCTGTATATTATATCTATCTTAATTGCTACTTTCATATTATATACAATAAACAAGGGTAAACCCCATTAATTTGTAAAAAACAAAAACAAAACAAAAAAATTATTTAAAATTTATTTTTAGTATCACAAATAGAAGTATTTTTGTATTTTTCCATTGGTTTTTTTTTTAATTTTCACACATTAACAGGGGTCTACCTTATGGTTATTTTGAAGATAATGTACAGATATAGTCAATTGTACTAAACAAGATAAACTAGTAGTTCTGTGAACTGCAAACCCCACACAGATTCAGTTATCGAATTAAAATTTTAAAAGCCAAATCGTCCAGTACCCAAGTTAGAACCTCACATAGTGAGGTCGCTTCGATCCCTCACTAGGTTCGGTTAAATATGATTTATATTAAATACAAATAAAGTATTTAGCTCAGTGGTTCAGCACTCGCTTGCCATGCGGAAAGTCCCGGGTTCGATCCTCCGAGGCGACAAAAATTGTATTGTAAATTTGGTTACAGTTGTTTGTAGGGGATACCTTCCGGCGCGCTCGTGTTGACCCAGCACCTATATAATAATAATAATAATATCGCCTTATTTTTATTATTATTATATAACACTTTATTGGTTAACTACATACATTCATCAAATAGGACATGAAAAATAAAAGAACATGTAGTGAACCAAGGGGCGAGGTTAAAGCCTATGGCTTTCTCTTCCACCGAACCCCATAGGATATAAAAAATAATAGAAAAAAAAATTATATATATATAAATAAATACTTGTAAAAGTATAAGGAAACAAAAGTTAACAAAAAAAAGAGAGAAAAGAAAAATTTAAAGGTACAATGAAAAGTATAGAAAATAGAGGAGAAGAAGAAGGAGGAGAAGAAGAAGAAGAAGGAGGAGAAGAGGAAGAAGAAGGAGGAGAAGAAGAAGGAGGACAAGGAGAAGAAAGAGGAGAAGGAGAAGAAAGAGGAGAAGGAGAAGAAAGAGGAGAAGA
Source organism: Bactericera cockerelli (assembly GCA_024516035.1). Classification (NCBI taxonomy): domain Eukaryota; kingdom Metazoa; phylum Arthropoda; class Insecta; order Hemiptera; family Triozidae; genus Bactericera; species Bactericera cockerelli. The sequence goes on along the minus strand of CM044964.1, from coordinate 27,886,667 downwards.
AGGAGGAGAAGGAGAAGAAGAAGGAGGAGAAGAGGAAGAAGAAGGAGGAGAAGAAGAAGGAGGACAAGGAGAAGAAAGAGGAGAAGGAGAAGAAAGAGGAGAAGGAGAAGAAAGAGGAGAAGAAGGAGGAGAAGAAGAAATTAGATAGGAAAGGAGGGACATCATCATATTTCCATGTTTTCCAGATATAACTTGAGATTATATTTGAATGAATCTTTATTGATGAGGGATGTAATGTTTGGAGGCAATTGATTCCACGATCTTGCTGCTTTTACAGAAAATGATTGTGACATGAAAGTAGTGTGATGTAGTGGAATGAGAAGATTGTTGTGTCTTGTGTTGTGCTGATGTGATGAATGAAGTGGATGAAACAATTCATGTAGATATGAAGGAGAAGATGGGAGATTTAAAATACGCCATAACAAGCACAGAGTTTGTTGAGTCAAACGATCTTCAACTTTTAACCATTTCAATGATTTCCTGTACTGAGATATGTGATCATGTTTCTTCAAATTAAAAATAAATCGAATGCACATATTTTGTAGAATTTGAAGCTTATTGTGTAAGTTTCTGTTCATACCATTAAAAACACAACCTCCATATTCAATTATGGGGAAAATCAAAGATGTGCACAGAAGTTTTTTAATTCTCTGAGGCAAATATCTTTTTAAACAGTTCAGAGAGTGAAAGGTAAAATACACTTTTTTCTTTGTATGATTGATATGCGGTTCCCAGGATAGATTAGAATCAAATATAACACCCAAGTTTTTAACAGAATTGGAAATTGTAATTACTTGAGTGTCAAATATTAGTGGAGGAATTATAGCTTCATGAAGACGATGAAGTAAAGGTGATGAACCAATAAAAATGCTTTGGAACTTTTTAGGGTTTGGAATGATTCCATTTTGAGATGACCATAACTTGATGGAAATTAAATCTTCATTGAGTTGATGAATTGCATCAGATACATTTTCTACACGAAATTGGACATACAACTGCAAATCATCAGCATAGAAATGATGTGAATTATTTAACACTTCTGTTAAATCATTTATATAAATTGAGAATAAGATAGGACCAAGGATACTTCCTTGTGGTACACCACAGCGTATTGAATAGTACTGAGAATAATTATCATTCACCACAACATATTGATTTCGACCATTGAGATATGAACCAAACCAGTCAATAGATTCCGGTGAAAAAAAAAAAAAAAAAAAAAAAAATTACTGCCCGATTAGGACTGTTAAGCCCCATTATTCCAGCAGTAAGCCCAAGACGTATTATTATGTGGTAAAAATCCCAAATGGGAAGAAAACTTGTCATGTCCCGGCTGGGTTTCGAACCCGCGACCCCTGGAATCTCTGGATTCACAGAGTGCCGCCTTTACCACTGAGCTACCGGGACAGACATATGGGAAATTGTGTCACATCTCGCCCAATAGACGAGAGTCAAGCTGCAACACAGACCACAAGCGTCTACAGTAGCTCCTGATTCATGGCTACGAAATAAAAAGGCTGTAAAAAACTCATCTTTAAAGAAAAAGTATATGAAACCAAAGTCAATATTAGATAGAAATCAAGTAACAATTAATTATACTCTTTAGAGAAAGGTAACCACCAAGCGAGTGTAATTCTCAAAACATTGAGAAAATAAGTTTGGCGATTCAGAGGGGAAATGCTGCCAGTGTGTTGTCAGCATTGCCTTCAGAAGAAATGAATGCATTGTTTTATTTATAAAATGAAAAGAAATAAAATTGTGATAACATGATTGTGATTAACAATAAAAAAAGTATTGGATTGTAGTACGGTCTGGTAGACTTACACATATATGTTATACATGCTGTCTAGAACAGAGACGACCTGAGTTTTATTACTATGTGGTGACATACTCAAATAAATGAGGAAAAATTCATGCATGAGGTGGGATTCGAACCAACGAATCCCTACACTACTTAAATTACCAGACTAGCACCTACCACTTGATACCAAAATAGCAAGCATCTCAAAAAATGATGGACACTGCAGTAAATTTTACATCTGTGTGTTATCCGACTGATTGTAGGGTTTCAGTGGAAATTCCATACAATTTTAACGTCTGGATTTATTTATAAACAATTGGATCAAGCTTTATTCATAATTTTTTATATACAATAAACATAATAATAAACAAAGCCTGATCAAAGATGGTGATATTGCCTTCGGCACTCTCTTCTGGATTCGAATTATTCAGGACGGGGATGTTTCCCTGGTGATAACGAGAAAAATCGAGGTATATAGTATAGTATAGTAGTGCTTAATTTACACTGTCGGCTCGAGACAGGGAGTCCCATTATGCTAACAGTTTAATATAGCACCTCTTTATTTATTGTGTATTTTATACAGGATATTATAACTAGAAAAACATAATAACTAGAAATTATAACTAGAAAAACATAAATTACAATTAGTAATGTAGTGAAAGAATAAATACGTACCACAGGTAGCAGAGGCGATGCAATATGTTCCGCTCCTCATTGACGCGGCGTCGCTGATACTCTGGACCTGACACACTGGAGGTCTCGGGATCTGAGGAAACCAACAAGTTATCATATTTGTGTTAATTACAATCCTGATACTCTGAGGAAACCAACAAGTTATCATATTTGTGTTAATTACAATCCTGATACTCTGGGCCTGACAGACTGGAGACCTGGGGCTCTAAGGAAACCAACAAGTTATCATATTTGTGTTGATTACAATCCTGATACTCTGGACCTGACAAACTGGAGGTCTCTGGCTCTGAGAAAACCAACAAGTTATCATATTTGTGTTAATTACAAGCCTGATACTCTGAGGAAACCAACAAGTTATCATATTTGTGTTAATTACAATCCAGATACTCTGGACCTGACAGACGGTTTTCCCTCTTACACAGTACGCAATCCGTGACTTAGCGCCACAGAGGTATTACAAAATCAACTACTAATTCGACCCTAGTTTTCCCATTTAAAACAATACTCTGGACCTGACAGACGGTTTTTCTTCTAGTACAACTTCTCACTTTTCTGTTTATTCTGTTTATTCTAATAAAAAATACGCAAAATCTAGACTTAGCGTCACAGAGGTATCACAAAAACGTCTATTAATTCCGCCCTAAATTTTGAATCATTTTGAGAAAAGGAGAAAAGTAAAGTATTCAAATTTAGAGGCAAGTTACCTTTGGTTGGTGTTATGAAACACTTTTTCCTTAAGCTGTCCTTGGAGCTTCTTCTCTTGACAAAGAATTCTGGAATCTCAATGGACTGGTTCAAATCATTTTCCGCAATTATTGGTTCCTCATTCTCCTTGCTACTCAGTTTGCTACTGTCAGCTCCTAGCATGGAACTGTTTGCATTACCATCTGTATCCATTTGCTCAACATTTTCAAATTTTTTCGTATTGGATTTCTTTCTCAAGTTCTTTGTCACGGCTTTCACTTTCGTACTGTCTTTTTTCACAACTGAGCTGTTAGGATTCTCTTTGCTTTCAGTGTCCAATGGCTTATCAGTTTTGCTATTTCTGCCATTTAATTTATTTTTTATATTCTTTGTCTCTGATGCGTCATTTAATTCCATGCTATCAAACTTTGTCACGGTATCGTTTTTGCTATTTCTGCCATTTGATTTATTGTTTATATTCTTCGTCCCTGTTTCGTCAACATTTAATTCCATGCTATCAAACTTCATCACGGTATTGTTCATGTTGGTCTCCACGTTTTCTTTTCTGCTGTGATCTCCATTTAATATTTCTTTCACGCCATTTGCCGTGCTTGTGAACTTGAAAACCTCAGCTGTATTGACGGCCGGTGGATAGAATGGTGACCTGATTGAATTACGAACATAGCGAGGACTGGTTCTAGTTTCCACAGACGTCTTTTGGGTCTTGGCTGATTTCTGCGGTACGTTTGAGCTGTCGATATTTTTCTCCAGACTCACTTGTACCCGGGTCCTTCGGGGCTCTGAGTGATTTTCTAGGCTCAGTTTTGTTTTGATTCTACTTCTTGTGGTATGACGGTTGGTTGGGTTTAGCTGTCTGAAATTTCAATGTTAAAACAGAAGGGGTGATTGATCAGTAAAGAGTTTAAATCAAGCAAACGTTAAATCAGAATTTAGAAAGTAAATAATGAAAGAAAGAAAAAAAGTATATCTGGAGATTCAGTTCAACGAAAATTTAAAATGGAACACCGATGGAACAGCCATACTGAGTATTTGAAAAACAAGTTAAAGTATTTATAATTTTACATTGCACAATTCAAATTAATGAACTCACACAAGTATTATTATATTTTCATCAGACCTGGTTGTAGGGTTTAAAGAGACACCTTTTTTATTATTATTATTATTATAAAACCTGGTTGCAGGGTTTCGTCTGAAACACCATACAATTAACACTGCGACCTAGTAAGATCTATTGTGACCAGGGAGAAAATCTCTCATCCTATTTCCCAGTTCTGTGCCTATGACGGCCCAACTGGGCTTAGTTGAGAGTGGTTGTAAGAGACACCTTACAATTATTAAACATTAAATAAAATAAATAAATAAATAAAATAAATTATCAATGCGACTTAATAAGATTTAGGTTGAAATTATTAGACAAAATTGAGATCATAAGAACGGAATTGTTCATGAAAGTTTCTCCATTTAAAATCACATGCAAAATCTATTCTCAAGTCGACAGAGGTATAACAAAAGTTCAGCACCTAATGTGACTGTGACCAGTTGATTCTATTTAGTTTCAACGTCGTATTTTGAGATAGTCAGGACAAGGGTTTTATATTTTATTCGCTGGGTATTGTACCAGCTACCAACATTAACCTCACCCAGTCTAGGTTGGTACGGAAATTGAACTAGGACAGTAGACACAACCGTTACACCACGGAGGCTGGCAACTCACACAAGTAAAACATTAACACTTTCAACGCCATGTGTTACCGGCTGGTAAACACACCTGTTCTCGAATCGTTTTATTTTTTTTATTTATAAACAATTGGACCAAGCTTTATTTACATTTTTTTATATACAATGAACATGGTAACATGGTGAAATAAATATAAACAAAGCCTGATCAAGGGTGGTGATAATGCCTTCGGCATTCTCTTCCACACCATCCTTGATTACAGTGTTACTGGACGGTAACACACGTAGGGTATACTTTGAGTTGATGGTGTTACCATGTGTTACCGAATTCCATTGTTTTTGCATAGGAACTCAATTCTCGTGGCGTAGCAGAGTAAAACGCAATTTTGAATTTTCTCCTAGCATGAAGAAATGTGTTCACCGTGTTACCAGGCCGGTAACACGGTATCAAAGATTCAAAAACCTCGTGGCGTAGCGCGTACAATCCGATAATTAGGTACTTTGTCGCGTGGCGTTGAAAGTGTTAATATTACCTCCTTTTTTTGGCATTTGGCAAAAACACATACAGCCATTAATTTCATAAATATTTAGCCTGCACTAGTCATCAACCAGTCGTTTTTTGTATTCACCTGTATTTTATTGTTTGATTGAAATTGATTTTTTTGTAGGTAGGGACTTTGTAAAAAAGGGTAGTTCCCGTAGAAATATTAAATAAATTAAATAAATATTACCTTGCAGACAGAGTGGCTCTTGAGTTTATTTCACCATTCTGCAGGGTGGTTGTCTGAGTTGTGGTACAGGTTTTCTCCAAACAAACTCTGAAACATGATTGGGGATACAGAAATATTGTTGCTTTAACACATTCCGTTCCACGTCAGGCGCCATTTTGAACAACTGAAAACCCCTGATTCAAGAAACACTGTTACGCGTCTCACACAGTCTATCTTGACGTGACAGAATGTATATTACCAAATAATTTCTAATATTAGACATCGGAGGTATTATGTTCATTTTTATAAAAAAAAATTATTATTTTCTCAGATTTTTTATTTATTTTATTCATTTACACTTCATATTTTATGCAAAACAATCAAAAAAATTAATAACAAGAAGAATAAAAAAAAACTTAAAAATACGATATACAAAAAAATATAGAATATTATTTTATATTTACAATTGTTTTGTAATCCGGGGCGAAGTTAATGCCTTCGGCATTCTCTGCCACTTGTATAGGTATCTTCTTTCTCTTTCTGTCTCATCTTCTAGCAAAGACAAGTTCTAGCTTGAATTGAATGAAAGGATTCTACTGGTAACTTTGGTTTAAGTGTAATATTAGAAAACTTCATTTATATTACTTGTCCAATATAAATAGAGATGGTTCATTGTTAATCAATCAGTTGTAAATGAAGTATTTTTGCGAACTTATGTAAGTGTTTTCAGTCAGTCTAAAGTGAAGTCTTAAGCAAAGGTGAAAATGCCCTATGAATTTCGAAGGGCTAAATTTTTGAATTGTTTGTGAAAAAAGTGATTGTGAACTATTTGACTAGTTGTTTTTCATTGTGACTTTCATAAAATTAAGTATTTATTTGTGCGTTTTCAATGATAGCTATCCAAACAAAGCAAGTAACAATATCATTGGTACTTTATTGTCAACAATGTTTTGGGATTAGGGATCACACTATAAAATTATCTACATATTCTAACAATTTGAATTTATTATTATGTATTTTTATTGTGAATTACTTACCTGTGACCACAAATTTTCGAGAATTTCGGCGAATATGGAATGGTTATTTTAGCTGGTGGTAACTTTGGTTTAAGTGTAAACTGAAATAAAACAAAAAGGATCAATGAGAAGTTTTGTATGATCTGTAAGCAAATTTGTTGCAAGACGATTGATTTGATGTTGTTGTAACTACCATGGCTACAACTGGGAGGAGTAATGGTCTTTAGCCAAATTAAACTGAAAAGTTTGCTTGACTTGAATCACATATTTTATGTGCAATCAACCACCATGATAATTTGGACTTTTTATTCTTAAGCCATTAAACACTTAGGGAGCTTTTTGCTATTTAATAATAATAATAATAATATTGCCATATTTATACTGCCTAAGTAAGATAAATAAGTCCCATTTTTCCAGCAATAAGTCCAAGATGTATTATAAGGTCAAAACTTCAAATAGGAAGATCACTAGTATTTATTCATTTGTGAACAGGTTAATGGCCAGATAAGTCCAAAAAGAAACTTTTTTGTTAATTTTAATATTATTTTTTATCAAATTTGTGTTAATCACTTTTGTGTTATCACAACTACTCAAAATCGTTTTTCACAACTACTCAAATGAAACTGGGACTTGAACCACCAACCTCCAGATCAAGTCTGGCACCTTATCAATCAAGCTAAATATTGATTGTTTAATTAATATTATAATTTTAATATTTACCTTGAATGGTTTGTTTACAACCTCTTCTTTTCTGTTGAAATATTTGTACGGGGAATCTAAAGTATGCCGTACAATGCCAGCTCTGAATGGAGGTAGTTTTCTCTTCTGCTCTTCTATTTTCTGTCTCATCTTTTTCTGTTTGAACTCCTCCATTCTTTGAGCTCTTGTCTGCACAGCTGAAGAAAAAATTATTGGTTACATTATTTAATTGTGAACTAAGGGCTGAATTAATAAAATAAGGGCTGAATATCTCTGTGGTGAAAAGTCTCAGATTGCATATTGTCTAAGATGGGAAAAAACCAATACTTAACAATGACTTAGGTATCAAATTTGTCTCCTAATTTAGTCTTAAGTGTAACAAAGTGAGTATATTAGCATCATAAAATTTACATTTACCCAAACCTTTATATTTGTTATACTGTTGCAGGAAACTTAAAAACCTGCTTCCATTTTAACCTCACCCAGCCTAAATTTGGAAAAAAAATTCCTTTTAAAAATCAATAAAAGGGAAATTTTTCCAAAATTATACAACTTCAGAAATCAAAGTTAATAATGTAATTTCTAGGTTAACTACACCATATTTACCGGGTATAAATGGTTAATGCAAAGAAACTTTTTGACATTCCCTATGGTTTGCAAGATATTTAACAATCAAATTTCTGAGGGGCTAAAAAAGCATGAAGCTAGCTAGGAAAACTTTTTTTTTTTGACATTCTGTGCACTTGATTCAGTCTCCTCAACACATTAAAAGGTGAAATATCTTGGCCATGAAGTTGTAGTATTAAGCTTGCCATGAATTTCAAGAGTTACCACATACACACTGTGTAAAGAAGTGTGAGTCAATGAGCAAACTTATGTTGCCAAAAGTATAAAAATGATTATATTGTAGATACTTAATTACATAATATAGAGAGAGAGATATGCTGAATGCCATCTACCTGCCCAGCAGCAGGCTGCCCATAGACAAAGAATACCAGTACAGAAGATGAGATAATTATTAAGATGAAATCAGGAAATTTAAGTCAGAAAGAACTTTGACAATCTAAAATATGTTATCATTTTCCTGTTAATCACTTTTGTAATATCTCAACTACAGAACTACTCAAACTTGCTTTACTAAATCTACACTGAAACCGGGACTTGAACCACCAACCTCCAGGTTACAAGTCTGTTGCCTTATCAATCAAGCTACTGAGGTCAGAAACTATGACTAATTTTTTTTTTAATTGTACACAATTACCGGTAATTAACGGTTTTATTTTATTTCAATCAAGATAGTAACATTTTTTTATAAATAAAAAATTTCTTTCATCTGACCAGCATCTGGTAATGAACCAAGGATGCTGGCCGCATTACCCCTCTGTATGACTATTACACAACATTATTCAAGATCAAGATTAGTAATACCTACATAAAAGACATATTTGTAACTCACCATCTAGCTCTTCGATGTCCAAACCTCTAGTGGCATAGAACTTGGAGGCCCGATTATCTCTTCTGTTTGCTTGAACTTTGGCCTTTAGTATTTCTGCTCTGTTGGTTTGTCTGCTGGCTAGGCTCCTACTCACAGATATTGCTTTTGCATTTGCTTTATTCATTTTTATACAGTTATACTTGGGGATTGTTTAGTAAAAGCACTGAAACAACTCTTACCACAATAAAAGACACTGGATTCACTTTAATTCTTCAATCGATTATAAAGGTTGCTGCTGAAACAGGTAACTTGAATTAAAATAAATTTAATAAAAATGCCGACCGTTGAGCTTTCTACTTTCTTCTTTTAAAAAAAAATTCACTAAATTCACTTTTCTTTCTCAATTAATTTTTCTGCTTTTTTCTTGACTTTTAAAAATTCGTTAATTCGTTTTTTTTTTTTAAATTTGAATATCGAACTCATCAAATTATTTCAGAGAAATCTGTGTTCGATCTCGCAACGCTGTGCAGCATTACATTATATTTGCAACGTTGTGCAACATTACATCATTCTTGTAACGTTTTACAACGTTACAAGAATTGACATCCTTTTAAATAATATTAATTTTAAAATGAACGGAATGCTTTAAACAACTTTTATTAGAATTTTTCATACACAGAAATCAAATAATATTTCATTTCAATAATAATGCAACCTTTGCGAAATCTCCGCCGCCGCAGGGTAGGTAAATGCAAGGTCACGTGAGCTCTATTTTTTTTATATTTAAGATGAGTATTTCATAGCCTTTTTTACTACGTAGCCATGAAACAGGAGCTACTGTAGACGCTTGTGGTCTGTATTGTAGCCTGCCCATCCCGTAGTATGCCTTCCCTCTGATGGGCGAGAAGTGACACAATACTTCCCATTTAGGTGCTGGGTCAACACGAGCGCACCGGAAGGTTATCCCTTACAAATAACTATAACCAAATTTTGAATATAAATTTTTGTCGGCGCGGGGGTTCAAACCCGGGGGCTTCCGTATGGCAAGCGAGTGCTTGAACCACTGAGCCATCCGTTCGCTCTATGAGTGGATATTGATAACGCGTGAAGCATGAAACATCGCGCAAATTTTTTCGCACTCAGTGGATCCCAGCTGGATTTTCACACATGCTCCACAACAGATTTCTTCATTTGCAGAATCCTTGAATTTGCAATCGGGTTTTTAAAAATATCGAGAATATATTTTCAAGCGGGAATTTTGAAACTGATAAGACTTGTTATCAAAATATTCAAAAAGTGATTAGTGATTACCGAAGTTAAGCAACGTCCTGTGAGGTAAATACTTCGTGGAGCTGGGATTCCAGTCAACCAAGGCTGTGTGAGGTTAATGTGAGAACAGGGTTCAGATTTTTCTTAAGTGCAAATGGAGCCTAAAACCTGTGTGTTGAGTGGTAAATTTTTCAATTAATTAAATTAACCTTTCAGATTTAACAGAATACAATCTAATCTAAATGCCAAAGCTCAGCCACTTTGACGAGAAGAGTGGTGTGGTGAAATGCCCCACTCCATGGGGTAGTTGGTGGCAAACACTGGATGAAGTTTTCATTGAGGTGCTGCCAGAAACACCTATCAGATCCAAGGAGGTTAACATCAACTGTACAAACACTCTCATCTCCTGTGCTGTACAAGGCAAGGAAATATTCAAGGTAAATATCACTATGAGATAGTTTCATTTAAATAAGAGATAAATTGTCTAGTTTAGATGACAATCTTAATACTGCCTCTTTTGGACATAAAAAGGTATATTTCACAATGAGTTCAGAAAACTAATCGAGTCTCTCAAGAAGGAAACAAAAACCTCCAACAGACATTTATTTTTACAGGTTACTAATAAGACCTATAAATGAATGGGCTTCTGAGTGTTTTTTTGTCTAGTTTAGACAGGAAGTATTATTATGAACTGCAGTTTTTACCTTATATGGGGTTGATTTCACCTCATCAACTTGTTTAGTAGACTGGTACAGTTGTTTTAAATGTAAAGAATCACTTGAAAGTCCATTTTTCTTGTCTTTTTTAAAATCAACACAAATTTATTTGGTATCAGCGATAATTTAGAACATAATTCCCTTTAAAGGCTGTTAAAAATATGAAAGTACTAAACCCTCAAGACATCATCAATAACTTTTTTTTTTGTAACTGAGGAAATATTTAAAAATTAAAAGTGCCTCCCACACACAACCCTTCTCCATTTCAGGGGAAATTATTTGACATAGTTCACGGAGATGAAATTATTTGGACTTTGGAAAATGGTGGAACCATACTCAACATTGTACTGACCAAAGCTGAATTCAAAGGCAAGGAACAAATATGGAGTTCTCTGTTTGTTGAGAGTGGAGAGAATTATGTTGCAGAGCCACTCATTCTACATGAGATGAAAAAGAAAATGGACTTGGAAAAGTTTCAGATTGAGGTAATTGAATAATAGTAATAACCCTTTAGTGGAAGGTACCACTTAACCGTCAGTCATGGGATTTGAACCAATGGATCTGAAAAGTTTCAAATTGAGGTAATTGAATAATAACACTTTGGTTGAAGGTAACCACCAGGCAAGGTTAATGATGATGCCATGGTTAACATTTTCTATACCTCTGTTCTATGAGAAGAATAAGAAAAAAAGGCTTTTTATGTACATAAAAAATTAACTATTTTTTAATTAATTTAAAAAAAGTCAATTAAAAATAGTTAATTTTTTTGTTAGTTGGTTTTTCCAACATAAAATATTTCCTCCATCTTTGAAAATTCTGGTACCATGCCCATTTTTAGTGCTGCAAGTAAAATTCTTTTGGAGGAGGAATGCAGCAGCTCTTCTTTTAAGTAAGTAAACTCAACTAAACACTGCCCATCTTCCTTGTTAAATCTTGGTCCAAGAGTTTCAACAGGGAACATTTCTATATATTTGAATTCTATTTCCACAGTTCTTTGATCGAGGTCTCATATAGCTACACCTAATATCTTCTTCTGATGTCTTAGTTTTGTAAGTCAAATTGTCTGACTGCATCTATGTATGTACTCGCCCCATTGCCTTGGTCTAACCATGTTAATGTGTTTTATATTTTTACCCGTTTTCTCCCCATTCCTTCCAGTGTAACAATCCACACATTGATAACCTGTCAAGCTTCTTAACTTTCTCCATTTCCCTTGTCAATTATATTGACATTTACATGATTTTGTTTGAAAAAAAAAGTGTACAATTGAACTTGAAATAGAGTCCTTTGTGTTAATTTATTTCTCCAATATTTTATTTTTTTAATTAAAAGTAAGGTGAACAGTCATTTCATATTTGTACTGGTAGTCAATTGGTTAATGTGCAAGTCTGGGAATCCAGGTAGCATAGGGATCTGTTTGAGTTTGTTACCATATAATAATGAGACTCTGAGGGTTAGGTGGTAGAAAATGCTTTGAGCATTAACCTCGCCTTGTGGTTACCTTCCACTATAGAGTATTATTATATTGTATACTAGATAAAACCTGGCAGTTTGTCACCATAGATGTTTTTGCCTGTGGCTGGCATCCTTTTTAAAAATATTCCTACAATAATAATGGTATCCAGGCTGACTTAGGTATCTGGATCATACCTACCCTAACCACACAAGCATGTCTGAAATGTATTAATAATAACCAGATATTTGTTCTTATTTTCCTCACGTTCCAACATTTGTTGAATATTCTCTACATGGTAATTTGACAGTTTTGCCATTTTCAGAACAGTTATAGCTTTATTTCGAGTTTATCATTTGAATCACAAATTCTCTCAGATTTTTTTTCATTTTATATAGACCCAGCACCAACATACATTTTTTACCCAATGTAAATTTGAATTTATGTCTCAAATTTTTCTCTTTCAGAATCCCGGATTTGACTTCAGCCGAGCAAAATTAGCCAAGTGTTACGATAAAGTAAATGGTGTACCCGTGCCAAAGACTTGAAGATGTTTGGAAATCAATGAAGAGGACCAGAATCTATACCTTCTAAATGAAGTTCCTAATCCCTGGAAATGATTTGGATCTAATTTTCTTGAAATTCTCCAAACTTTCCATATCCAACTGTGAATTTCACAAATTTCTACACCTGTTGAAACTCAAATCACTTTAAGAAAAACAAAAAAGACACCACTGATGACACTGGACTAGCCAATTTTTTTAGATTTTGAGAAAAAATTTTTTTCTGAATTTTGAGGTAACAAGCAACAATTACAGGAATACTATCCCGACCTTGGTAGCAATCATGTGTATTTTTTTTTTTTTTTTTTTTTAATGATCAGGGCCTGTTTTTATCATTGGAAAAAACTCATTAGATGTGGCCTAGGACATAAGAGGTCTCATGTATACATAGTTCTGTGATGGTCAGGTACTTGTGAAATATGCTCCCATGTAAAAAAAGCATTGTAAGATGTATGGAAAAATGTTGTGCTAGAGAAAATGAAATAAACGTTTATAAAATTAATAATCAACAGATGGTATTTTATTTTATTTTACAGATGTATAGAAAAAAAAGATAATTTACCAAACTATAAAATTTTCGTCTTTTAGACAAACCATCAACAGTATGGAATTTTGATTCGCCATTCTATGTGTATTTTATTACAACACTCTCTTTTTAACGGTGAATATTACAGGAATAATCATGACTCCATACCATCCCGTTTTCAAGAAGGGTGGTTCCTTTTCCTCAAGTTTGTTAGTTTGAATCAGATGGCTTGAAATCATTTCCAGCAACTTGTTCTAACAATATACAATAGCGTGTAGAATTAAGAAGTGAGAAAACAAACCCCAGTTGCATGGAAACGCCACATAGCGCGACACAACGCAAAGGAGTAGAATATTTCTCGCGGTGTGTCTCGATATGAACTGTTTATGTTTACATGTGATACGGGAAATTTTGTGAGGAACGAGGAGAGGAAACTCCTTTGCAGGCAGGCGGGGGTGGTTTCCACACTTTTTAATTCTACACGCTATGAATATACCATCAAATCTAGATATGTGCAATACCTCAATGTGTGGAACTAAAGTGCTGGTCAGTCCACACACTTTGAAGGCCAGTAAGTCAAATACTAGACAAGTGGAATACGTGGACATGAGGAATAAAATGGTCGGTCCCCGGCGATTCCACATATCCATGTTCAACTGTATACCTAATATATTGACCTACTTCTTCTTTGTTTTTCTCAGATAACTATTTCCAGAACCACAAAAAAGAACAATACTTAACAATATACATTTGCATACACACTCCGACAACACCAACCTGCTCAATTATGAAATCTCAACAATGTAAAAGGAATCAATATTTTTATATATATATATATGTATATACCATTAAGTTAGACACAGAGAATAACAAAGTGAGGAAGTATACAGAAAACAGAGAACCTTCTTGAACCCAGCTCTCAATCACCAATATTCTACCACTTAGTGCGAGACTCATAGATAGCATGAACCTTGTGAATAAAATATAAGCGCATCAGATACTAGGGGCCAAATTATGAAACAGGATTAAATATCTGGAATTTGTTAATCCACTATCACTTAACAGCTGATATAAATGCGCTGTGATTGGTTGAAATTCCCACTAGAGGGCGTGTTAAGGGCAAAACACAATTATATTAATTCTGTTTTGGATTAGATTAACTAATTCTGTTTCATAATTCCGACCTAAAGCTTAAATTTTTTTTAAATATTACAGTGGGTTTTGGTTTTATAATTTAACAAAACTAAACCTGAAGCCTATTCTACGTCACTACATTTTACTTCAGACCTTTCAAAAAAAATTAAAATATTTTACAACAATCTTTCGAGGTACATTTCGCTTTACTAGGTGTGTAAAAGATAAGCTGAACGTTTGCTCTTTATATGTGAATGACGATAATTACTTCCGAGAAATTTCTAATATTAAAGATATTAAAGAAGATTGTGTTTTTTTTTATGAATTTATTCATTTTTAACATATTCTATTCATGTTAGACTTAGCTTATAGGAGTTGTTTGTTTATAATATCATTCTTTTACAAATAACAATATATTTTTTTTTTTAATGAAAAGTTCAAGTTACAGACTTCTCGTTAGCTCAACAATTATTTTTATGGATAATCATTACCTTACGTTTAGTTCACACGATGTACAAAATAAATAAAACTAAATACAAATTAATAACAAAGAAAGAGAAAAGAAGAAGAAACAGTAATACTTTCTATAAAACAAAATTACGTTGTTCCTCTTAGGACAACTAAAGCAATTTGTGTTGACAATTTTCCAAAATGCTAAAATAGATAAGAAGATACAACACACTGAAGAAAAAAAATACCTTCTAACTCAGTTGAGACCATCAACTTATATTGAGTAATTGGTTGTCTCAGAGAGTTAGAGATACACTCCTTAATAGTGTGGTCAATTGGTCATCCACAGAGGACTAACTGAAATAACTAAATTATTTCATCGTATCAATATAGCCAACCCCAGAAGTCACTTAGACTTACAAAAGATAAGGCAAGGGAGATATATATATATACAGGCTCTTCATAAAGTCTCACCCAGGCCTAGGTTTCTCGAAAACGACTCAGAATATCAAAAAACCGTATTCCTTTATATTTAGGAGGATTGATTTTCAGCCAAAAAAATTTTGCCTACACGGCCCCAGTCAGGCTGGGCATGAACCAACTTTAAAATCTTAAATAGAATGGTATGTCTTGTGGCATATTGTTTTAAAGGTCTTATTAAGAGAAGTTCAATACAATAAATTTCAGTGTGCTACGACTTACCGTTCTTGAGATACAGGGTCGGACGTCCTGCGTAATATCCATATATTTTGACCTATAACTCGTTAACCGTAAATTATGGAGAAAATTTTTTTTTTAATAATAACTCCTTATGACAAGAACTTTCGAACAAGTTGTAACTCGACATACTCTGTTGATGTTAGTTTCTGGTCGGTTTCGTCAGCCAGCCGGACGAACAGTCGAAAAAAATTTAACGAAAAAACAAATCAAATTTTAACTTGTTCGAAATTTCTTGCCATAAGGAGTTATTATTAACAAGAAAAATTTTCTCCATAATTTACGGTTAACGAGTTATAGGTCAAAATATATGGATATTACGCAGGACGTCCGACCCTGTATCTCGAGAACGGTAAGTCGTAGCTCACTAAAATTTGTTGTAATGAACTTCTCTCAATAAGACCTTTAAAACAATATGCCACAAGACATACCATTCTATTTAAGATTTTAAAGTTGGTCCATGCCCAGCCTGACTGGAGCCGTGTAGGCAAAAATTTTTTAGCTGAAAATCAATCCCCCTAAATATAAAGATATACGGGTTTTTGTGTTTTTTGATATTCTGAGTCGTTTTCGAGAAACCTAGGCCTGGGTGAGACTTTATGAAGACCCTGTATATATTTTTTACGTATGGATCTAATTATATACCACCTTCCGTGTTGAAGAGGTTAACAGCTCTACCACTGGGTCTGAGTACTACGGGTTCAAATCCCAGGCGGAGTGGTATTTACGGATGATTTTGCTACTTGAGTGGCATGCTTGTGAGTTTACTTGGCCCGAAAACAATGCTTATGCAATTTCAGAATTGTTAAATATTCAAAGAAATAGATAAGAAAAGATTTTTTTCTCCCGAGAAATTTGAAATCATGTTACTGATGGCTTAGTCAATACATGATAAACGTACTCAAATTACTATTGCACCTAAAAGAAATTCGATGTGAATTCAAATCCTAACAAATACATGGCTTCAAATTCATAATATGATAAACTTGATATTTTGGGGTGTAAAAAAATTAAGTGGTTATCAAAATATCCCTCACCCCACGTTAGGATAGACCTGGGTCTCTTTGAAAGATTTTTTCCTGTCTTCCTTTAAAAAAATGTAATGGACAGTAAATTTACTTTACATTTACTTCACAAAGATTCAGAGTCATCAATCAAGGTTTCAATACACTATTACCTGTATATCCCTAAATAAAAAAAAACTTCGATTTCAACAATCTAAGGAGTATACTTTTACAAAAAGCTATGTTACTGCCATCAACATACACACATTGCTTGAAAACTTGCAGAAATTTTATTTTTAATCATCCAGAAAAAAAATCTATTACATAATACTGGTACATTTTTTTTTTTTTTACGATTCCAAAAGATTAAGGAGTTTCCTGCGAATGGAGGGTAAAACCCCCGTCGTGAAATGACCATACAGCTGAAAGTAATGTTGAGAGAAAAAAAAATCGTGCACACCTGTCAATAATGGAGCTTTTAAATGTCTCAGATGACGTTGGTCCAAGATGTGTGCAAAGAAACAAAAAAAATCTTTGAATTTTTTTTAAAACAAATAAAGTAAACAAGAAAAAATTAAACATTTCCGTGGTAACTTGTAACTTTCGGCCCTTCCCTCAGCTGAGTTTGTAGAAGTCTACAATCTATAATTTTACTATTGTTTTATGTACTTTTAAATAAATATGAATACAAGATAGTTCCTACTTGGATTCTACTTGTTCAAAAACCTAGAAGTCGGTTGTTTAAAATTATTTTAAATAAAAAGGGATCATAATTATTGCGTTCATCGAGATATCACAACTAATCAAACTCACTTAACTAAAATTTTAGTTCAAATTGGGATTTGAACCAACGACCGACCTCGAGATTACAAGTCTGATCGATCACGCTACTGAGGTCGGTAAGTTAGCATACTTGAGTTCATCACAATAAAAACCCGCCTGGCTAATTATTTGTCATGCTCGGGACTCGAACCACCGACCTCCAGGTTACAAGTCCGCCGTCGATCGAGCTACTCAATCATAATTAATATAAAATCGAAATAATTTGAAGATAGAAAACACTTGGCTTTTTTTTGTTTTACTTAATTATTTATTTTCAATTAAATATATAAATTCTCAGGAAAAACTTGTATTTCTTTTTGTAATTATGTAAAACAAATAAAGCCCAAGTCTTTTCAATCTACAAATTATTACGATGTTAGTTTATTTTACCAAGAGTTGTGCATAAATATAAGTTTTTCCTGAGAACTTATATATTTCATTGAATATAAAATGTATAAAGTGAGGTGGAACAAACAAAGAAATAGTAAACTGAAGAAGATAAAACCTCAAGAAAGATTCCAAGTTGAGTGGTTTGGGATCATGGTAAAAAAGGCTGGGTTAACAATGAATGTAATGCATGGAATTGACGTATTTTTATAAATAAGAATACTATTCTATAAATTAATGCAAAATAATTTCAAGTCCATAGTATCATTATAGGATAATGTGATGCGACACGGAGTTCATTATGATAGATATTTCCAAGCCCACAACAATACAACACTCTGTTTATCTCATTATTTATCTGTGCCGGGGCTCAGTGGTAAAGGCGGCGGTCTGGTAATCCAGGAACCGCGGGTGTGTGTGTGTGTGTGTGTGTGTGTGTGTGTGTGTGTGTGTGTGTGTGTGAGAGAGAGAGAGAGAGAGAGAGAGACTTTAGTCTCATTATTGCAGGAAACACAGAGTATTGTATTGTATCTATCTGTTTAAAAAAATAATACAAAAAAAAAAACATTCTACGCGACTCATTTCGTGGTTGAGTATTCAGAGTTCCAGTCTGGCAACCCAGAGATTCGTGGGTTCGGAACTTGCCCAATGCAAGATTTATTTTCTCTCATTTGCTCATAAAAGAATTCTCAAAATCTCATTAAAGAATTCGACCACATTCTAGACTGACTCCACAAACAACATTAAAATCTTATACGGAGAGAAGAAACGACTTCTTATTAAAGTTATCATATTTGTGTTAATCACAATCGTGATGTCACAACTACTCAAACTCGCTTTACTAAATCTACGCTGAAACCGGGACTTGAACCACCGACCTCCAGGTTACGAGTCCGCCGCCTTATCGATCAAGCTACTGAGGTTGGTGTCTTCTTATTATGTAATAATATTATCATTAAAATATTTTCCAGAGTATTATACACAATTGCATTTGGACTAAATACGAATTATAATTAGTGCTTAAAATTGTTAAGGTGTTAAGACACCAAAATAAAATGGTGTCTTATGCAAGTATTGGGGATAACGCTGGGATGAAGCGCAAGCGTGTTGGTGGAGATAGTGAGGTAGCTTGTAATATGTTTCAATTGTTTCACACATGAAGTCAAACATGGATATAAGAGAAACCTCGATTTAAGAGAACAATTTCCTGGTCTCATTTACTCCTCTTAAAAGAAAAAAATCCACTCCCTTGAGTTCTCTACTGTATTTATTATCCAGGTCCGGCTGTATTTACTATAGACCAATACGGAACAGTGTTTTCAAGATATCTGAGATAGTGTTTTACACATAATATATGTATGGAGGTAGCATGCAATATGTTTCACATGTTATAAAACACATGTGTTTCATAACATGTCAACCTATTTATGAAATAGTGTTTTCAAAATATTTGAGATAGTGTTTGACACATGAAATGAACCTACAATAAGTTCTACCTGTTATTAAGCACATGTATTTCATATGGACCAATATGAAACAGTGTTTTCAAAATATTTGAGATAGTGTTTAACACATGTAATGGAAGTAACGTACAATAAGTTCTACCTGTTATGAAGCACATGTATTTCATATGGACCAACATGAAACAGTGTTTTCAAGATATTTGAGATAGTGTTTAACACATGTTTTTCATACGGACCAATATGAAACAGCGTTTTTTTTCTTCAAGATATTTGAGATAGTGTTTTACACATGTATGGAGGTAACGTACGAGACACTAGCGGTGCGACTGACGCAAGGCAAGGTTGGTGGGACTATCAGAAAGATCGAAATGATGTGTCCAGGGGGAGCTCTGAAACAATAGAGAAGAAAATAAGTAAATAAACGGTTGTCATGGTGATGATAAACAAAGGGTTGCCATAAACTAACTACCAGATGCACCAGATAAATAAATAAATCGTTGCCATGGTGATTATGATAAATAAACGGTTGCCATGGTGATGATGATAAATAAATGGTTGCCATGGTGATGACGATAAATAAATGGTTGCCATGGTGATGATGATGAATAAATGGTTGCCATGGTGATGATGATAAATAAATAGTTGCCATGGTGATGATGATACATAATTGGTTGCTAAAGTGATGATTTTTTTCTATTTATTTTTTTGCGAGAGAAGGAAATCTTCAAAAGACGAACATCATGCGGGAGCATGATAAACCGTGTGGGATTTGTTCTAAAAACAGTGCACACCTACCCACTAAAACCTTCCTCTGGCTTTAAAACACCTGCATTCGGAACCGTTTGGGAAAACATTACTTCAAAAGCAGGTGCTAGGTCCCTTTTCATAGGGTGTTCTCTTCTTATTTTCTCTCTTTTTGTTACTTCCATACAAATTTATTCCCATATAATTTAACTAGTTATATTGTACCTTTTCTCATTTCTACTATTACTTCCAATAGATTTCTATATTAGAAATCGGAAGTATTGTGTCCGTTTTTGTAAAAAAATGTATTTGTTTGCTCTGATTTCAATTTTTTTCATACTTCTGGACGTTTTTTCTTACATATAATTTATTTTTCATACTTCCTCTTTTTGCTAGGTTTCTAAGGGAGTTGTCCTGTTTCCATCCTTTTGTTTTATTTTCATTATTTCTTTGATCATATTACTGATTGAATTCCAGTTTTTTCTTCACTTCTAAGCATTTCTTTTATTATGTTTTCTGAAGTCAATATCTTTCCAACTTTGTCAGAACGTTTCCTATGATGGTTTAGGAAGCGAATACAGTCAGAGACATTGTGTTGAGGGCTGTCTGAGTCATGCTCACAGTAAAGACATACTTCACTTTTTGTCTTTTTTATTTTGAACAAAGAACTGCCAAAACTCCCATGTCTTGTAATGAATTGACTTAACTCGTATGTTAGATTTCCACGGTTCCTTGTAATCCATTCATCAATATTTGGTATCAACTTCTTTGTACATTGTCCGTTATTTATTTCATTGCTCCATTTTTCTTTCTATTTTTTCAAAGTATCTTATCAAATAGATTCCTCTCCACTTTCATCTCCATTAGCCTCTGATGATATTTCTTCTTCACATTCACTTTTTTCTTCTGCGTTTCTTTTTTTTAATTTCATAAATACTTATTTTTTTCTTCTATCATGAATTCGATTGGAAGGGAGCTCGTTATCATCACCTGTAAGGCGATGATAACGAGATAAATAAACAGTTGCCATGGTGATGATGATAAATAATTGGTCGCTATGGTAATGATGATATCTTAATAGGACACTATCCCTTAATTTTCACCTTGACAACAACTCTAGAGGTCATATCTAAGCCGGGCTTTGTAGCTGTATATTAGCTCTGTGGCGTAACGGAGCTGTAGCCAGCCTTCGTGGTGGAAACCTTGTTTTAGAATACCTATCGGTCAGCTGATAAAATCTTAGGGTCAGCTTAGATTTACTCGTTCTGTTTCATAATACGCACCTCAGTGTTCCGCATTAAACTCATCCAGCCTGGGTTGGGTAGTAGTTAATTTTGTATTTTTTTTTTTTAAATACTACCCAATCGTATTTGTATTAATCACTTTCGTGATATCACAACTACTCAAATTCGCTCTACTAATTCTACGATGAAACGGGGATGCTCTACTAATTCTACGATGAAATCGTTTTCCAGGTTACAAGTCCGCCGCCTTATCAATTAAGCTACTGAGGTCGGTGGTTGGGTAGTAAACTAATAATAACACTCTTTAGTGGAAGGTAACCACCAGGCGAGGTTAATGCTCAAAGCATTTTTATAATAATAATGCTTTTTCTTTGTGTTATTATGTCACAATTTTAGTGGGTAGCGCAGAATCATAGGACTTTAACACTTTAATTTACAATATCTTGTATTATTTTTTTGCCTAAGATTCTGCCACTGGTCGCTGCTTCACATTAAAGCAGCTACTCATTTTCCTCACGAGCTATGAGTGGACCCCGAACATCCAAGTACAGAGCAGAAAAAATCCTCCCCCGCTGGGAATCGAACCCAGGTCACCATGTGTGCAATGCCTAGCGCGCTAACTCGCTCTGCCACAGTGACTACTTCAAAGCATTTTCTACCACCTAACCCTCAGAGTCTTATTATTATTATGTGGTCACAAACTGAAATTAACGAGGAAAAATTCATGCACTGGGTGGGATTCGAACTACATGTTCAAACAATGTATAATGTATTTTTCTTTTTATAAATTTTAAATTTTTCATTCATTCATTTACATCATGTACCATTGTAGCATTTAAATCATACCTATAGCATACATACAAGAGTGTATACCGAAATGCTTTAAATCTCTATATATAAAACAGAAAAAAGGACTACCTACCTACCTACCTATGTTTGTTTGTTTGTCCGGAGTTGTTTAGCCAAAACGGTAAGAGATAACGAAAAATGTCTCAGAATTGACCCCCCCAAAACCATTATCGCTTTGTCCAGAAAAATTATAAAAAGTTCAAAAAGGCATTGCTGTCCAGCAGTACGGCCATGCCTTCGTAAATTTGAAATTTAGTCCCGTTGCAAAGCACAGGCAAACGGCTAGTCTCTATATATAAAACAGAAAAAAGGACTACCTACCTACCTATGTTTGTTTGTTTGTTTGTCCGGAGTTGTTTAGCCAAAACGGTAAGAGATAGCGAAAAATGTCTCAGAATTGACCCCCCCAAAACCATTATCGCTTTGTCCAGAAAAATTATAAAAAGTTCAAAAAGGCATTGCTGTCCAGCAGTACGGCCATGCCTTAGTAAATTTGAAATTTAGTCCCGTTGCAAAGCACGGGCAAACGGCTAGTATATATATATATATAAAAAAAAAATATATATAAAATAACTCACTCGCCGCCGTACTGTCCAGCAGGCGCGTGTTCACCAGCTCCGTCTGCTCGCCCGCGTGGCCCGTGGTGAAGGCCAGGGCCACGCTGCCCCCCCGCCCCTGGCCCCCCCCCCGGGCCTGGCCCCCCCGCCACGCGTCCGTCTCCATGAACTTGGTCACGCCGAAGCTCTTGTTGTCCCCCGAGGAGTGGGGGTGGGGTAGTATTGAGGGAGACTCGTCGTCGGCCGTGTTTCTGGCCCTACCCGGCGGTGGTGCACTACTCGAGGAGGACTCTGTGGAACATTTCCCAG
Source organism: Bactericera cockerelli (assembly GCA_024516035.1). NCBI lineage: Eukaryota > Metazoa > Arthropoda > Insecta > Hemiptera > Triozidae > Bactericera > Bactericera cockerelli. The sequence continues at coordinate 27,863,724 of CM044964.1, read as the reverse complement.
AAGCGGGTATTATTATTATTATGATTTTTTTTATTTGATTTTATTTGTGGTGAAGCACCTCTTTACAATTTTTGTGGGTAGCGCAGCATTACTAAGAGCCTCCTTTACATTTCGAATTATTCTATGACATTATTTTTTTTACTCTGGTAATGCCGCCACTGGTCGTTACTCATACAAGTAACTACTCATTTTTCCTCACGGGGTATGAGTGAACCCCGAACATCCAAGTACAGAGCAGAAAAATTCCTGCCCCGCTGGGGATCGAACCCAGGTCACCATGAGTGCAATGCCTAGCGCGCTAACTCACTTTGCCATGGTGACTCCATTGGTATTATTATTATTTCATGATACTCACCGTGTCTGAGTGCAGTAGAGGACTAGGCTTGCACGGACGGTAATTTTTTTGTGATTTGAATATTTTTTGTTATTTTAATTTTAATAACTTTTTTTTTTACCTAGAGAGTGGAAGATTGAATTCGTTAGAATTCGTTGGAGGGCTGCACTAGAGCAGACATATGGTTGTTAAGGCCATTGTCAAATCTTCTTCTTCTTTTCTTCTTTTACTCTGTCTTATCCTGCTTAAGCAGACCATTGTCAAATAATAACAATAATTCATTGTAAATTTTTGGTTTTTTAAATTATTTTGTAATTTTAATAATGTTTTTTTTTTTTTTATGTGTGTAGACCAGCATTGGCTTGGTTCTGGGGGCCCTTGTCAATTATTAGCCTCCTTGCAAAGGCAGTGGAAGGAGTGATGAGTCATTCTTCCACTGTCTGGCAACCATCGTTTACGATGACGTCACCCTATGATGATATAATATTAATAGTATTTTTGTTGTTGTTGTTGTAATGTTTAACAACTACATAGTACCACTCACCCATAGCCAGGGCCTCCGCCACGGGGAGGGGCGGGGTCGCCGCGGCGGGCAGCAGGCCAGGCAGGGGCTCCGTCAGCAGATACTTGAACAGCTCGTACGTGGACCAGCAGATCGCTGTCGACGGCATCTGGTAGACGACGCGCGCCTGGAGGCCGCGGAAGAAGCCGGCGGCGCCCCCCAGCTTGTAGACAGAGCGCAGCGCCGCCAGTAGACCCGAGATCTTCTCCTGCAACAACGAGGCCGAGTTATTATTATTATGAACCATCAACTTGTACTTTTATTAACAGTTTTTCTTAGTTTTTTTTTTTTTTCTCCGGTGAGGCGCTTTAACACTGCGATTGACAGGTCGTTCGCGCCGATTCCTCTAGGTATTCAATTATTCATATTAGCGTGTATAGGTTAATTCTTTTAAGGTAACACAAAAGTGAATCGACGCTCTCGACATTGTCAATCAGAGCAGGAGGACCCGGGAGGGATGATCGAATATTGGCATTTCTTAGTTTATGTGAGGAGTAAATTCATACTTTCTCACATAAACTATGACGAATCAGTATTAAAATTAGAATTAAAAAATATTGGGGGAATAAAAAAAAAAAAAATATTATTATTATACAATGCTTTATTAGGTGGAAATGGACATTATGTACAAACAAATAAATATTTTAACAATAAAAAAATGGAAACAATATCTTAATATATAAATGTCAAAGTCACTGACTGACTGACTGACTGATCATCACTGTTTCTCCGAACTGGTAAGTCCTAGGAAGCGGAAATTTGGTAGGTAGCTTTGTCTTATAGTCTAGATGTGCAATAAGACGGGATTTTTCGAAATTCCCACTACAACACCTGCCATTGGCGAAAAAGGACTTTTTGCTTTCATGGCCATGCCTCGGCCCGCAAATATACAATAAAAATGAAAAATAATAGAAAATATATAAAAACATAAGTCCTAACTAAAGGGCGGAGTTATTGCCTATGGCAATCTCTTCCACCCAACCCTTGTGTTGCGGTTTAGGCTGCGTTAACTTTTGTTTCTATTTACTTATTACAAGGACGGTTTGGAATTTCGGACTTCTGAAAGTTTTCCTGGTATCTCGTACGGCAATTTCACTTGGGGTCATCTTACCGTTTCGCTCAAACAATTCGGACACACAAAGATACAAAGCCCGTCCATATTTCTCATTTAGATATAGAGATTATTAAAATCTTTATTAGATATAAAAATTCACATGTACAGTGCAAATAATTATTGTCAAAATTACAAATTATTATTACAAAAATTAAAAAAATGGAAGCATTATAGAGTAAAAAAAAAGATAAATATACACACACATAAATGTCCTAACTAAATGGCGGGGTTATTGCCTATGGCAATCTCTTCCACCCAACCCTTAATTTGTAATTTTGTAAATTGAATCTATTTTTACCATAAATATCATATACAAAGGTATACATTTCAACATGTACTTAATTTTGTTAACTTTATTCGACTGAACTTAATAATAGGTAATAATGATAAGCACAAGTATATCTTTTTAAAAAGTATGGGCCACCCATGAATGGCTTTTATATTTTAAGAATTTTTTTTTTTTTTTTCCTCAATAGATCTTTTGTTGGTGCTGCTACCTATCAATTTTTAGTTTCTATTACCTGAAGAGTAATAGAAATTAAATACATTAAGGCCTTTTAATAACCCGTATTTTAAGAATTACTTCAATTGTTATCTTTTTACTTTCCTTATCCTATAATAAGGAAAGTATTGTATTCGTCGAAAATTTGACCTACCCAGTTTTTCACATTTCTGGACGAATTATAGCCTCAGGATACCAAAAAAATTGTTTTCAGCCATTGGTCCGTGCGTCTGTCTGTCTGTCTTCTGTCTGTGTGTGTGTGTGTGTGTGTGTGTGTGTGTGTGTGTGTGTGTGTGTGTGTGTGTATGTGTGTGTGTGTGTGTGTGTGTGTGTGTGTGTGAACAGGATATCTCGAGAACGGTAAGAGCTAGACTTGAAATTTGGTATGCTAATTATTTTTATACACCAGACGAACCACGAAACTTTTGGTTGCAATCAGCCGCAGACTGCGGCCGCAGGACCGCAAATATTGGCCGCAAGCGCCGCTTCTTTGAATTGGTTAAAGATACAAAAAAAGTTAGAGAACAACTATGTCTTAGATTAAAAAAATAATATGGGTCTATTCTAATCATTTTTTTGATATCTTGAACTTTTTGGACCTCGGCCCCAATTTACCGGTATTTTGAGGGGGACCCGCTTTGTTTAACTTTTTTATTATTTATCGTAGATGGGGGTTGTGACATATCAAATTCAATGATTTTGAGGTGCTGATTACGAATTTGATATTGATTTTTAGCTAAATGTTACCTTTGAGTCACCAGTGGCTTTTGGTCCTGTTCCAATTCCTTATAATTATGATGAGGAAAGTCGTGAGATGTTTACACCAGATTTTTTTTAAATAGATTTTTGTTGGTGTTGCTACCTATCAATTTTTAGTTTCTTTTACCTGAAAGGTGTACAAAATCCAGTGGTGTAGTGATGGCTTACCTTGGACTGTTGTGTATTGAGGAAGGTCTTGCAGTGGTGTAGTGATGGCTTACCTTGGACTGTTGTGTATTGAGGAAGGTCTTGCACACATCCAGTGGCGTGGTAATGGCTGCGGCTACCCCCCCGGATATTGCTCCACTCAGCATGTGAGCCACGGGGTTGTAGGACCTACTGGGATTCGTCACTGTTTGCATCACCTGAAGGCATATTTTTATTTCTTTACTAAGGCCGAATTATGAAACGTCATTAGGGCATACATCTTGAAAAAATATTATTAAAAATAACTTAATTTATTTATTTTTTATATATATAATTGACTTTGCACCTATAATTTACCCTCCATTCGCCGGGAATCATACGAGTTACCCACAACAATAACCTCACCCATTCGATTAGCTTCATTTTATTTTATTTTTATATTAGAATTTACCTTGTCATTTCTAGTCCACCCATTGTAACAATTTTCTTTAATTAATACAATAATATCCGTTTGAATTGAATTGAATTTTATGTTATTTTATTACCTCATTTTATTACCCATTGTAACAATTTTCTTCAATTAATACAATAATATCCGTTTGAATTGAATTGAATTGAATTTTATGCTATTTTATTACCCATTGTAACAATTTTCTTAAATTAATACAATAATATCCGTTTGAATTGAATTGAATTTTATGCTATTTTATTTTATGCTATTTTATTACCCATTGTAACAATTTTCTTTAATTAATGCAATAATATCAGTTTGAATTGAATTGAATTGAATTGAATTTTATTTTATGCTATTTTATTACCTCATAGGTGATGAAGTGAATGGACTGGAAGGGTACGTTCATAGCGAGCTGCGTCGTATAGGATCGGTAGAACGCGCCCAAGCCCTCAGTCTTGTAAACGGTTCTTATTGTGTCGAAAACCGTCCGGTAGGGACTGTTGTACATTTGTAAACGCTGCTTGACAACTGAAACAAGAATTCAATTTAGATTGAATTTAGAATAAACAGAGAGGAAATGCAGCAGCTGTGATGGGCACAGTGCCTCATTCCTCAGACTTGGAAAGCATTTGTTATTTTTTATAAACTGTTAAAAACATTTTTTGTTATCCAGGAGTGTGTACTTTGTAATTTAGATTAAGAATTTAATAAAAAAGAAATTGTTTTTTTTTTTTTTTTTAATTCCGTCTGCACGCAACAATTAATGTTGCAACTACGCAAATATTTACATGAAAAAGTTAGCGCACTACGCATAGCACGCCTGGTGACCTGGGTTCGATATCTGGCTGGGGGATGTTAAACAGGGAGAAGTCCAGTGTCTCGCTACAGGACTATAAATAATAATATCGCCTTATTTAGACTGCCCGATTAGGACTAATGAGCCCCATTATTCCAGCCGTAAGCCCAAGACGTATGTGGTCAAAATCCCAAACGGGAGGATAACTTGTCATGTCCCGGCTGGGTTTTGAACCCGCCACCTATGGATTACCAGTCAGACGCCTTGACCACTGAGCTACTGGGACAGGTGTTTAAAAGCATATTAGATCAAAACTTCGTCCTATTCCTCATGACCTGGGAGGGTTCATAACATTGATCATTTAATTTGGATTAATAATTTAATATTGATAGTAAAAAGTTGTCATATATGTGTTCATCACCATGTGATATCAAACTCGCTTTACTAAATATTTGTTGAACCACCGACCTCCGGCTACAAGTCGATCGAGCAAAAATTACATCATGTCAGAGTGCATCTCAGAGCTTCTGGCCGACTACATGTCACACTATTTCGCCAAATTGACAATAGGTACAAAAAAATGTTACATATTAGGTATTCGAGCATTTCTTTGGGAAATTTACTTAATCATTTTATTCAAGTGATTTTTTTTTTTTTTTTTTTTTCATTTTTCGAAAAAAATGGTAGGTACCTAAGATGATTTATTTTTAATTTAGTCTTAGAATGTATCCTGTAGTTGATTCTGAATTTTTCTAAAAATAAAACTTGCAACACCCTTGGGCACATTCGTCACTTCTGTGTGGGAACCACCAGAATAAATGTTTTCCAGTAGGTAGGGTTACTCTTCAAGCTATGTGGAGCACCACAGTAGGTAGGGTTAGCTATGCAGAGCACCAGAGTAGGTAGGGTTAGCTATGTAGAACGCCAGAGTAGGTAGGGTTAGCTATGTAGAGCACCAGAGGAGGTAGGGTTAGCTATGCAGAGCACCACAGTAGGTAGGGTTAGCTATGCAGAGCACCAGAGTAGGTAGGGTTAGCTATGTAGAGCACCAGAGTAGGTAGGGTTAGCTATGTAGAGCACCAGAGTAGGTAGGGTTAGCTATGTAGAGCACCAGAGTAGGTAGGGTTAGCTATGTAGAGCACCAGAGTAGGTAGGGTTAGCTATGTAGAGCGCTAGACACTGCACGCGGATGAGAGATTGATTAGCCACCTTGGGTCTGCTTCTGATAACCCCGCGTCACTATCAGCCACACCGGGCGAGAAAGTTCAGATAATCGAACGCGCTGTGAACCCCACTCCACAGACATTGGCACCAGATGGACTGATAAGGCCAGCGGGGTATTGTACTCTACGGCCCGAACTTTTCATTGGTTGGGTCCAAATTTGCATAGATGGTCGAGTGGTTAGGGGGCTAGTATGTTAATGCGTTAGTATGTTGACTGGTTAATGCGCTATTATGTCGAGTGTTCAAGGCCCTTTTATGTCGAGTGGTTAATGGGCTATTATGTCAAGAGGTTAATACGCTAATATGTCGAGTAGTTAAGGCGCTAGTGTGTTAATGCGCTATTATATCGAGTGGTTAATGCGGTAGTATGTCTAGACGCTGGTGGTCTGTGTTGTAGCTTGCCCATCCCGCAATACTTCCTATTTAGGTGGCGGGCTAACACGAGCGCACCGGAAGGTATCTCTTATAAAACTATGTAACCAAATTTTGAAAACTCATTTTTGGTCGGCGCGGGGTTCAAACCCGGGAGCTACCGAATGGCGAGGAAATATCTTACCACTGAGATTATCTCGGCTACCACCTAACCCTCAGAATCTTATTATTATATGGTCATAATCTCAAAAAAAAAAAAAAAAAATAGGAAAAATTCATGCATTGAGTCGGATTCGAACCAACGGATCCCTACGCTACCTGGATTACCAGACTAGCGCACTAACCACTTGACTATCAACGCCTTTAACCTTTACTCTACTCCGTTACCGACTCTAGTGAGAGAATAGCCTAGTGATAAGAGAGATGATTGTTTTACATAATAGTTCCAGATAAGGAGAGGTAGACACTGCAGTTCAAACAAGAAACAAGCGGACCTGGGTACTTGCAAGATTTTCCGCTAGATACGAGCTCAACTATTCATATCAAATCCCCTGGTTTTTAAAATCCCCTGGAACTTAAAATCCCCTAGAACTTAAAATCCCCTGGAATTTAAAAACTCCTGGAACTTAAAATCCCCTGGAATTGAAAATCCCCTGGAAATTAAAAACCCCTGGAAATTAAAAACCCCTGGATCTTAAATACCCCTGGAAATTAAAATCCCCTGGAATTGAAAATCCTCTGGAATTGAAAATCCTCTGGAATTGAAAATCCTCTGGAATTGAAAATCCTCTGGAATTGAAAATCCCCTGGAATTGAAAATCCTCTGGAATTGAAAATCCTCTGGAATTGAAAATCCTCTGGAATTGAAAATCCCCTGGAATTGAAAATCCTCTGGAATTGAAAATCCGTATAGTAGTCACCGTGGCCGAGCTATGCCACGCATGGTAGCGTTGGGTTCGGTCCCCAGTGGAGCAGGATTTTTTCTGCTCTGTACTTCGATGTCGGGGGGTACACTCATAACTCGTGAGGAAATGGAATCCATCGACCCGTTACGACGGAACGAAACCGGAGGCTCTTAGTAATGCTGCGCTACTCACAAAAATTGTGAAGAGGCCTAAAGCTTCACCACAAATAAAATCATATACCTTGATTGATTATTTAAGAATATGAACACGAAATAATAAGACTCTGCGGGTTATAAAAGTGGTAGAAACTGCAACTTCGCCTGGTGGTTACCTTCCATTAAAGAGTATAATTATTAATAATAAAAAAATATTAGTTCTTTTGGCTTTTGTTTTTAAACGGTTATCGTATTTGCGTCAGTCACCAGAGTGCCGCGAGTAAGAGATGGAAGTAAAGGATAAGAGATGGAAGTAAAGGATAAGAGATGGAAATCTACAATATTGAAAAACATCAAGTGCGTTTGCAAACGCGTGATGAGAAAAATAACATTTTTTTTTTTAATGAAGCTTTATTAGGAGGACATAGTACAATGGTAACAGTATAAAATAAAGAAAGAAAAAAAAAACAAACAAATGACAAAATAAATAAGTAAAAAAGAAAAGAAAATAACAATAATGTCCTACCTAAAGGACGGGGTTATTGCCTGTGGCAATCTCTTCCACCCAACCCTTATTTTGTTTAGTGTGAGTTTAACTACACATGATGAGTAATGAGTAGCCTCAGCGCACTAGTTCTTAAGGGTACCTCTTTCCAGGATATTTTTAATTTTTAAAATTCCCTGAATTTATTTTTAATTGAAGATTTTTCCTGTCTCCCAAACAACAACAAAGTGATAAGAGCTATGATGAGACTCGATGATTATTATTATTATTATTATTATTATTTTACATAATAGTTTAAGATAAGGGGACTTGCCATAGGTACTAGTTCAAGGAATCTCAAAATGGACCTAACGGCATGAACTAACGTGTCCGTTGTTGCATTTTTCGAAGAAGAAAAAAAATAGCAAATATTTATTTCAGTCTTAACTCCTCGAGTTGATTTTGATATTTTCTAAAAAATGTCAAAAACGCTTGCATACGAGTCTGCAACCATTGTGACATTTTCATGTTATAATTTAATATTTCGTTACATAATTTCGTTACATAATTTCGTCACATAATTTCGTTACATAATTTCGTCACATAATTTCGTTACATAAATTTGGTTATGTGCCAGAGCAAAGACATGAAAATGTCAATTTAATATTTCGTTACATAATTTCGTTACATAATTTTGGTTATGTGCCAGAGCAAAGACATGAAAATGTCAAAAATAAAATGTGGACAACCTGAACAGAGGCTGGCAACTGTCTCTATTGAATAGGTACCTCCTTATGATGGATATTTTGCTCTGTCCCTTGGGTTCTATTACAACCAGGTTTTTTTTATATTTTAAGCATTTCAGTATACACTCTTGTATGTATGCTACATGATATTAATGGTACATGATAAATGAATGAATGAAGTTTAAAATTTGAAATTACATTAATAAAACCAGGTGGTAGATAAAAGTAAGTGACACATTTCAGGACTAGCGGATGAAAAAAAAAAAAAATCTATCCACTGCAGGTATCTATTTTTCTAAATCTGTACATACAAATTGAAAAAAAAAACTAATAAAAAAAGACAAAACTCACCGTCTGCAGGGGTCATGATGCCGTCGTGTAGCATCGTAGCAATGCCTCCCGCCAGACCTGTGGAACAGACAACCACTTGGTATTATTGACCACCCAAACAATCAGACCAGACTTGGTGTTATTGACCACCAACACAATCAGAATAGACTTGGTATTATTAACCACCAACACAATCAGAACAGACTTGGTATTGTTGACCACCAACACAATCAGACAACAACTTGGTATTATTGACCACCAACACAATCAGAACAGACTTGGTAATATTGACCACCAACACAATCAGACCAGACTTGGTGTTATTGACCACCAACACAATCAGAATAGACTTGGTATTGTTGACCACCAAAACAAACATAACCGGGGTTGAGTGACAGAGAACGCCTCATTCTCAACCTGCAGCGTAGCCCCGGATAGCAAATAATAATAATAATAATGTTTTTTTTTTTTTTTTTAGTGTTTTTATGTCACACATTTAGTGCGTAAAGCAGACTCGTAGGAATTTTTACCATTTAATATACAATATACGAGTATTGTGTTGCTCCATAATTCCGCCACTGGTCGCTGCTCAAATCAAAACAACTACTCATTATTCCTCACGAGGTATGAGTGGACCCCGAACATCCGAGTACAGAGCAGAAAAATCCTGCCCCGCTGGGTATCGAACCCAGGTCACACAAGCGTGCAATGCCTAGTGCGCTAACTCACTCGGCGACGTCACTCCGGATTACAAACTTATATAAATTTATATAAATCCAAAATTTATATAAATCCGAAATTTATATAAAGTTATCATATATGTGGTAATCACTTTCGTGATATCACAATTACTCAAACTCGCTTTACTAAATCTACGCTGAAACCGGGACTTGAACCACCGACCTCCAGGTTAAAAGTTTGCCGCCTTATCGATCAAGCTACTGAGGTCGGTTCCGAAATTTATATAAATTTATATCAGTAGCCTGATCGATAAGGCGGCGGACTTGTAACCTGGAGGTCGGTAGTTCGAGTCCCGGGCTCGGTAAGCCCCGGCAGCACAAGCAGTAGATTTTTTTTTTTTTTTTTTAAGCTTTATTAGGTAGAACAAAAAATATATACAGTAGAACACAATGAAATATAAAGAAAAACAAAAAGATTAAACAAATATACAAGAAGGAAAAAAAGAGAGAAATGTCCTACCTAAAGGGCGGGGTTATTGCCTGTGGCAATCTCTTCAATCAGGCGCGGCCGGTGGTAAAAATGTGGACGCTGCCACATAAACTGGACTAAAATGGGACTTATAAAGTCGCTCTTTAGTCTTTCAGTATCTGAAGAGTTTGAGTTTGTTTACCATGCCCCAATCATAAAAAATATGCATAAATTATTCTAGAAGTCACCGTGGCAGAGTGAGTTAGCGCGCTAGGCATTGCACGCACGGTGACCTGGGTTCGATCCCCAGCGGGGTAGGAATTTTTCTGCTCTGTACTTGGATGTTCGGGTTCCACTCATACCTCGTGAGGAAAAATGAGTAGTGACTGTATGAGTAACGACCAGTGGCGGCATTAGCAGATAAAAAAGAAATGAATGTAATAGAATAATTCGAAATGTGAAGGAGGCTCTTAGTAAATGCTGCGCTATTCACAAAAATTGTGAAGAGGCATAGAGCTTCACCACAAATAAAACCATATACATACTTCTGTTGGAATTATTTCTTTGTACTATAGGAATTCATCGAATTATTTGTTGGAATAAAATTGATTAAATCTGGAAATAGGAAATGCTTGTAAATGTAAATGGAAATAGTAGAGGTACTCATGTTTCTTGATAACGCAACTTCTATATTCTAGACTCCTGGCTTAGTTCAATGAATGTGACTGTGTGTCTAGTAGTCACCTTGACCTAGCGGTAGCATGTGCTCGTCTTGCACTCCAGGTGACCCGGGTTCGAATCCCGGCGGGGTCGGAATTTTTTCGGCTCTGTACTTTGGATGTCGGGGCCTACCCTAGCCTCGTGAGGCCAATTGGGGTAGTTGTAGAGTGGGCAACGACCAGTGGCGGCATTACGATACAGAAATATGACGGTTGATTAGAGATAATATGCTGCATTAGCATTAGTTCTCGTAACGTCGATGCTACCCACTAAAAATTGTGACATAGTAACACAAATAACTAGCTCTTTATCCTATTTCGCTGGCACTGTTATTAGGAACATAGAAAGTATTAATAACTAATATATAGATCTCGATATTGTCTGTCCCGATAGCTCAGTGGTCTGGTAATCCAGAAGTGGCGGGTTCGAAACACAGCCAGGACAAGTTATTCTCCCAGTTGTAATTTTTAACACATAATAATACGTCTTGGGCTTACTGCTGGAATAATGGGAATGGGACTCATTAGTCCTAGCCGGGCAGTGTTCACAAGGCGATGTCACAACAGTCAATAGAACGATTCCCGGGGCAAATTTACCTCTCTATAAGTGATAATGACTTCTTTATAATAGAAAGCTGGATATAAGAGGAAAAAACCTTTTGGTCCCTTGAGTTCTCTTATATCTAGGTTTGACTGTGTTACTATATTACCAAATGATGATAATGGGCAAAGAATAGATACAATCAGCCGTGAATCCATCGTATTGAGTATGAATATTGAATTTGAATCGATTAAAGGTCAAACAACCAAGCTCACCATATCTACCGGCCGGTAGGTACAACAAGTGAGCTACAGTGGCTTCATGCATGCTTATCACTTATAGCCATCATAATTATATGCTACAGATTAATTTGACAAACTTTTTGAAACTTGGAATATCTATTTTGTAAAAAATACCTACAGTCGACTCCAAATATAAGAGAACTCAAGTTACCGGAAATTTTTTCTCTTATTTCCAGGTTACTCTTAGAAAGATGTTATATTTCCTTGTACAGAGGTAAATTGGACCTGGAAATTATTCTCTTATATCCAGGTTACTCTTAGAAAGATGTTATTTTTCCTTGTACAGAGGTAAATTGGACCTGGAAATTATTCTCTTATATCCAGGTTACTCTTATAAAGAGGTTATTTTTCCTTGTACAGAGGTAAATTGGACCTGGAAAATATTCTCTTATATCCAGGTTACTCTTATAAAGAGGTTATTTTTCCTTGTACAGAGGTAAATTGGACCTGGACATTGTTGTCTTATATCCAGGTGTCTCTTATAAAGAGGTTATTTTTCCTTGTACAGAGGTAAATTGGATCTGGAAATTATTCTCTTATATGCAGGTTTCTCTTATAAAGAGGTTATTTTTCCTTGTACAGAGGTAAATTGGACCTGGAAATTATTCTTTTATATCCAGGTTTGACTTTATGTCCAGTTTCAGTGGACCTAGTACATCCATGTACAGAGCAGAAGTAAAATCTAAAATGGAAGGATAACTTGTCATGTCCCGGCTGGATTTCGAACCCGCGACCTCTGGAATCCCTGGATTCACAGAGTGCCGCCTTTACCACTGAGCTACCCGGACAAACAAAGAGAGATATAAGTGAATGCCGGACATCCAAATACAGAGCAGAAAAAATTCTGCCCATCTGGGGATCGAACCCAGGTCACCGTGCGTGCAAGCCCATTGCGCTACACCTCTCAGCCAGGGTGACTAGTAATAATAATAATAATAATGATCTTTATTTTTTTTATCTTTTGAATATACATTTTTGTGTTCCCATGAAGTACTAGTTAGTGCCTAGGATAAGAATTGAATGTATCCTATACGGTACGTATACGGGGATTGGATTCAATTGATGTTGTTGTTGTTATAGCAGCAGGCATAGCAGCTGAGTAGTTTAGATTGTCTCTCACCAGATTAACAACTAGGTACACAATAGTCCTTTTGTGTCGTCCGCGTTACATTGATTCCAGTTTTGGAAATTTGCCAACGTATTTTCCAAGCTCTCTTGTCCTGTCACAGTTATTATTCGACGGGTGTGTTTAGAAATCAAATTCGAACAGTCTGATAAATGTAAAAAGTGATTGCAGCCCTCAGACAGTGAATCAATATGTTGTCAATCACATTACCGATGATTTTGATAATTTGGCAAGGCTTAGACCATATTCAAGCATAGCTGCAGCATGGATCGCTAACTTACAGAGCATGGATCACATTCTTACAGAGCATGGATCACATTCTTATAGAGCATGGCTAACTCATTTGTAGAGCATGGATCACTCACTTACAGAGCATGACTCACTCACTTACACAGGACAAATCACTCACTTACAGAGCATAGCTCTCTCACTAACAGAGCATCATGGCTCACTCACTTACAGAGCATGGCTCATCCACTTACAGAGCATGGCTCATCCACTTACAGAGCATGGATCACTCACTCACACAGAACATGGCTCACTCACTCACAGAGCATCATGGCTCACTCACTTACAGAGCATGGCTCATCCACTTACAGAGCATGGATCACTCTCTCACACAGAACATGGCTCACTCACTCACAGAGTATGGATCACTCACTCACAGAACATGGATCACTTACTTACAGAGCACGGATCACTGACTTAAAGAGCATGGATCATTCACTCACAGAGCATGGATCACTCACTCACAGAGCACGGATCACTCACCGTATCCCACGTTGTTGTTAATGAGCGACTGACTCGTGAAGTTCTCCTTGAGATACTCGTAGCAGGAGAAGTACAGAGCATGGGCGGGGGCCGCCCCCAGTATCACCGCATTGACGCCCCTCAAGGGCCGCAGAACGCCCTCCTGGGCGACCATGCCCCTCAGCACTTCGCCCATCCCCGGCCCACGGGCGAACTGCTCGTCAGACTTTGCATTCGCGTCTGAAACAAAAAATCATAGGTACTCTTTAGTGGAAGGTACAGTCAGTGAACGTGTGGATTTTTTTTTTTCCTTCAATAAATAAAATAATTTATTTATTTATTATTGGGATATTATTATTGGGATTGTCTACTTCAATAGAAGAGAATGCCGTAAGCATTAGCATCGCCCTTGATCAAGTTTTATTTAATAATATCAACTTTGTTTCTTGTAAATTGTATATACTCTATTTTATAAATAAAACTTGATTGAATCTGTTTTAATACTAAACAGTAAACATGCTTAAATAATAATAAGATTCCTAACTATTTCCTATAGAAATACACGTTCTTTTCTTGTCTTTTCTTGTTTATGTATATTGACCTCAATTTTGTATTCTAATTTTTATAACTACTTGTACCTATGTACATATTTATGTCCTACTAGCGGGCTGTCGCCCGCTTTGCGGGACGAGGCATGGCCGTGAAAGCAAAAAATCCTTTTTCGCCAATGGCAGGTGTTGTAGTGGGAGTTTCGAAAAATCCCGTCTTATTGCACATCTAGACTATAAGACAAAGCTACCTACCAAATTTCAGCTTCCTAGGACTTAAGGTTTGGGCTGTAGAGCGATGATCAGTCAGTGGTCAGTGAGTGTCTTTGACATTTATACAGGGTGAGCATAAAGTCTCACCCCACCCCCCGTATCTCGAGAATGTCTGAAAATACAAGAAAACGCAAAAACCCGTATTCCTTAATTTTTAGGGGGATTAATTTTTAGCCAAAAAAAAAATTGTCTACACGGCCCCAGTCAGGCTGGGCATGGACCAATTTTAAAATCTTAAATGGAATGGTATGTCTTGTGGCATATTGTTTTAAAGGTCTCATAGAGAGAAGTTCATTACAACAAATTTCAGTGAGCTACAACTTACCGTTCTTGAGATACAGGGTCGGACGTCCTGCGTAATATCCATATATTTTGACCTATAACTCGTTGACCGTAAATTCCAGAAAAATGAAATTTGTTGATAATAACTCCTTATCGCAAGAACTTTCGAACAAGTTAAAACTGGATTTGTTTTTTCGTTAAATTTTTTCGGACTTTTCGTCCGGGTGGCTGACGAAACCGACCAGAAACTAATATCAACAGAGTATGTCGAGTTATAATTTTTTCGAAGGTGCTTGTCATAAGGACTTATTATCAACAAATTTCATTTTTCTGGAATTTACGGTCAACGAGTTATAGGTCAAAATATATGGATATTACGCAGGACGTCCGACCCTGTATCTCGAGAACGGTAAGTTGTAGCTCACTGAAATTTGTTGTAATGAACTTCTCTCTATGAGACCTTTAAAACAATGTGCCACAAGACATACCATTCTATTTAAGATTTTAAAGTTGGTCCACGCCCAGCCTGACTGGGGCCGTGTAGGCAAATTTTTTTTGGCTGAAAATTAATCCCCCTAAAAATTAAGGAATACGGGTTTTTGCGTTTTCTTGTATTTTTAGCCATTCTCGAGATACGGGGGGTGGGGTGAGACTTTATGCTCACCCTGTATATTAAGATTAATAAAGAGTTACATAACAACAACAACAACACAAGAAGAAACTGCATAGATCCACCAGCGTGCAGCAGTTGTTACGAGGCTGGCGGGGTGGGGGGGGGGTGGGGGGGGGGGGATGACATGAATACACCAGGGGGGGGGGGAGACATGAATACACCAGGGAGGGGGGGGGGGGGGGGGGGGGGAGACATGAATACACCAGGGGGGAGGGAGGGGTGGGGAGTGACATGAATACATCAGGGGGAATCCGCGCTACGGCCGCGAGGTGCATTATTTTTAGACACATCACACGATTCCGTTCGATGCCTACGTAAGCGGGAGGAAACGTTGCACCTTGGGTTATTTATTAATGCTATCACCGACCTCCAGTAGCTTGATTGAATTGAATATAAGCTCTTATTGAATATAAAGTGTTGGGTGGAAGAGATTGCCGAAGGCAATAACCCCGCCCTTTAGTTAGGACATATATTATGTATATATTTATTATTATTTTTATTTTTTCTTCTATTATATTGTATTTTACAGCCTTCGAAGAAAATTCTGTTCCATCCAAACACGTGAGGCTGCTATTTCCGGCCCTACCCAGGCTGGGTGAGGTTAATGTGGGTAGCTGGTACGATTCCCAGCGAATGGAGGGTAAAACCCCCGTCCTAATCCAGGACGTTAAATCAAATAGAATCGTTGGCGTTAGGAAGGGCATCCAGCCATAAAAAACGTGCTCCACCCTACCAACCTCAACCATGAGGTTGAACAATGCCGACCCCAAAAGCAACATAAGCTAATATGGGATAAAGGCAAGGGAGATATATTATATTGTACATATTTTAATTTGTAATTATACAGGGTGATCGAAACCACCCAGCCACTATCTTTTTCTCGAGAACGGTTTGAGATAGGATCTTGAAACAAAAATTTGGTCCCCAATATGAAGTCTGAAGTTTTATGGGAAAATATTTTGAACCTCCGCCCACCGCCCCTAAGGGCGTTTTCAGGGGGGCACATGTCCGTTTCTCCCGAATTTTAAATGGAATGCATATTTTTTTATTTTACATTTGAAACATGCAAAGCAAGTTAGTAACACTAGTAAAAAGAAAAAATATTCCTTGGTTCGAGTCCCGAAGAAACACGATTTTTAGAAGAAAATAGACCCAGGTTGCGGAAGTCATTACGGACACCCGGTAAACGTTGTGAATAAACTAAAAATGACAAAAAATAGGTAAAGTTCTCTTCTTTAATTTAATGTACTTGCTTTTATTCTTTAAGAAAGTCATAGGTCCTTAAATTGGTCATAAACTTTTTTTAGGTTCAAAAGACCAAAAGTCCAGAAATTTAAATTCGACCTCCTATTTTTTTTTCTTTCACATAAAAGAAGAAAATAATTAGCATACAATGCAAAAAAAAATTAGCTCTCTGCGATTTTATCCCTTAAAATGAGAGACGAATAACGTCTGAAATGCGTTCATTTCCGTGCGCGTGAGTCATGACACGAGTCCGTGCCTGAAGTTTGTATGTACGATGTCGGTAACTCACCTCTACAGATGTTCAAAAACACTACCCTCGGCTGCAATACATTTCCTGAGTCTGCCAGGATAGGTGGCATGAATTCTCTCTAGCTCCTCAGGTGTGATGTTACAGCAGATCCCAATGTTGCGCACCTTCATATTTTCCACATCTGTTGGACTGGTTTGGTATGTTAGATCTTTCACCTTTCCCCACAGGTAAAAATCCATGACGGTGAGGTCCAGGGTGCGGGCAGACGAAAAAAATTAACTTTCTGCGATAACCTCTGAAATGCGTTGTTTTTCATACGCGTGAGTCATGGCACGAGTCCGTGCCTGAAGCTTGTATGTACGATGTAGGTTACTCACCTCTACAAAATTAGAAAAAGAACGACAACTGATGATAATAATTATTAATTTTCGTTCTGGCGCTACTGTAAACCCTGAAGTCAGCATCCGAGATATAGCAAGAGATGCGGCCATTATTTACACGTGTGTTGAGCAAATTCTAAAGGAGAGTAATTTCCGGGTCCATTTCGCCAGCACCACCACCTTTAAAATGTAATGTTTTTTTTACATGGCTAATTTGTGCTTATTTTGTGCTTCTTTGTGTTTCAAACCCCGAATTTTGTGCTTCAACGATGAGGGCGCTACGCCCATTTCAATTTGGTGGTGCTGGGGAAACGGTAGAACCACCACTTTCGAAATGTAATGTTTTTTTTACATGGCTAATTTGTGCTTATTTTGTGCTTCTTTGTGCTTCAAACCCCGAATTTTGTGCTTCAACGATAAGGGCGCTACGCCCATTTCAATTTGGTGGTGCTGGGGAAACGGTAGAACCACCACTTTCGAAACGTAATGTTTTTTTTACATGGCTAATTTGTGCTTATTTTGTGCTTCTTTGTGCTTCAAACCCCGAATTTTGTGCTTCAACGATAAGGGCGCTATTGCGATTTTTCGGAGACCCCCCTCCCCCACACCCATTTCCCCAGCACCACCACTTTTGATTCGTAATACTTTTTTGATGTCAAATTAATCCTTGAATTTTGTGCTAATTTGTGCTTCAAACCCCGAATTTTGTGCTCCAACGATAAGGGCGCTACGCCCATTCCACTTCGGGGGCCCCTGGGGAACCACCAGAACCACCACTTTCGAAACGTAATGTTTTTTTTACATGGCTAATTTGTGCTTATTTTGTGCTTCTTTGTGCTTCAAACCCCGAATTTTGTGCTTCAACGATAAGGGCGCTACGCCCATTTCAATTTGGTGGTGCTGGGGAAACGGTAGAACCACCACTTTCGAAACGTAATGTTTTTTTTACATGGCTAATTTGTGCTTATTTTGTGCTTCTTTGTGCTTCAAACCCCGAATTTTGTGCTTCAACGATAAGGGCGCTACGCCCATTTCAATTTGGTGGTGCTGGGGAAACGGTAGAACCACCACTTTCGAAACGTAATGTTTTTTTTACATGGCTAATTTGTGCTTATTTTGTGCTTCTTTGTGCTTCAAACCCCGAATTTTGTGCTTCAACGATAAGGGCGCTATTGCGATTTTTCGGATACCCCCTCCCCCACACCCATTTCCCCAGCACCACCACTTTTGATTCGTAATACTTTTTTGATGTCAAATTAATCCTTGAATTTTGTGCTAATTTGTGCTTCAAACCCCGAATTTTGTGCTTCAACGATAAGGGCGCTACGCCCACATAAAGTTCTCAACAATTGTCTACAAATTCTCTCCCTAACCTTGTGAACTGCACAGTGTAGCCAGATGTTCAAACATCTCTGAGCATGCAGGGTACCATTCAATTTGCGCGTGGGATTTTTTCATTCCGTATGTATTCAAATTATTGAACAAAGCATATAAATTAACTATTAGCAATACGATTAGTATCTAAGTAACTACTAAACATAGTAAAATTAAATAGATATGTATCTAAATAGATATGTATCTAAATGGATATATATTATGTATAATAATAATATAAAGATCATAACGTTAAATTATGTTCATCAGAGATACTTGAATGCTTTATTATACTTACTTAATATGAATTGATGTTTCATCTATCCTTTATTTTTCGAGGGATTAAGTTTTTGGAACAACAACAAAAATAAATTGCCTACCATACCCTAATCAGGCTGGGCACGAACCAATTGTAAAATTAATTAAAGATCCCACTAAGAAAAAGTCATTGCAACAAATTTCAGTGAGCTATACGGGGATAAAGGGGATACGGATTAAATTCAGAGAAACCCAGGCCTGGGTGATACTGTATGGAAGTGGAAGCTCTGTATAAGATAATATACTATGTATATACAATATACCTATTCATTAGTAAATAATATACAATATACTCTAAGAAAAAAAATGCTAACGAAAAACTTTAGGTAAGGGGTAGGTCGATACTAAGACATATTCCGTGGTTTAACGATTGTGACTATAGCCCGAGGTCTAGAAATCCTTAGTTCAATCTCGGGTTGTGCTAAAAGATTCTACCAATTTTTTTCCTCCCAACACGTGAGACCGCTATTCCGGGCCAACCTAGGCTGATAGAGATTAATTGATATTTATTTCGCAATCTTATTGCCTTTTTCACATATTTAAAACAATATTCTGCACTCCTTTTTGTACATACATCATTCTCGTCCAACATACATCCTGAGATCATTGAAATTGATTTCTTAGTGGTTGTGTAGATATCTTTGTGAAAAACTTGAATGACACTAAAATATATCAAAAAGATTGACATTAATGAAGTTTAAAATTAAAAATATTTGAAGAATTTTGAGAGAGAAAATTGAAAACTGCAGCCGTACAGGCGCCTGGCTAAAAGTATAGTAGATTAATATGAGTAGTTGGTACGATTTCCAGCGAATGGAGTGTAAAACCCCCGTCCTGACTACTTATTATACATCAGATCAATTATATTATACAAAAACCAAATATAGAATCAACTTGTCAAAATATTCTCATTCATTCGGTTGGAGAAGTAATTGGGTAGTTTCCACTTAATGCCTACGAGAATCAGGTCAGAAAATAATAGATAGGTACAATGATACATTGTACTTGTAAAGTATGTAGGTAGCTATTGTGTTAGCAAACATACCCTTCTTGGGCTAATTGTCGGAACCAGCTAGGCAGGTACCTACTCATGAATTCTGTTGTGTGAGACTTTTTTTTGTTATACAGGGTGATATACTTACGTAATTATAAATTTAATTGGCATTCAATAAAAAAATCTGGTCTTTTTTTATTGATGGTATTACACTTATGGAGTGTACCTATCGGTATATTAGTGTGCATCTATATAGGTACAATAAATTGCGCTTTGCCAGCCTCCGTGGCGTAACGGTTATAACTACTGCCCATAGTCCAGAGGTCTCGAGTTCGACTCCCGGTTGGGGCAGACTTTTCGAATTCTGTCCCCTCCAAAGTCGTGAGGCTGGCATTTCCGGCCCTACCCAGGCTTGGTGAGGTTAATGTGGGTAGCTGGTACGATTCCCAGAGAATGGAGGGTAAAACCCCCGTCCTGACTATCTATCTCAAATCAGGACATTAAAACCGAATAGAATCAACTCGTCACAATAGATCTAATTAGGTCGCATCAGTGTTAATTGTAAGGGTTTTAATGAAAACCCTGCAACCAGGTTAGTTAATAATAATAATAATTGCGCTTTCAAAGTGTACATTTTTCAAAGGAACAATATATGAGTTCTTCAGTTCTGAATTTTTTTATTGTGTTTCAGTAAAATAATTTCTTATCTAAAAATTAATTTCATTGGGCTTATATCGTAGGTGGTATATCAAGAGCACAAATGAAACCTTGATAAGAATTGTAAATATTAAAATAAAATTTCAATTTTGTTGTTTGTGTTACCGTGAATACCGTTAGTTAAGTCAGAGTTTTGAAGCTTATACCTACATAGTGATTAAATGGATAGAGCCAACAACTTTTTTAAAATTATAATTGATGAATGTCGCCTAATCGTATTACTCATAATGACTAAAACTTGCAATTTTCGTTGTTCATACAAACAGTAACCCTAATTTAAATATGTATGTGCTTGTCCGAATCCCAAAAGTGAGGATAAGTTTTCGGGTCCCGGCTGGGTTTCGAACTCGAAGCCTCTGGTTTACGAGACCGACGCTACTACTTGACCACTGAGCAGCCGCGAGACTTGTTGAAAAGTCTATAATTTACGTGTCCTATATCATTTACATCACCCTGTAGTTTACGGTCGAATTGCTTTTACCTCAAGGGTTGCAAAGTTTAAAACTGACCTGTCTTCACAAGCATTTCAACAAAAATATTGTTGGTTCAATATTCGGTATTGGTCCTAATTGATTCCCAGAAAAAAGGGGGTGGTCAACAATGAAAAAAATGTTTATGTAAAGTAATTCATGACTTTGGTTATACAGGGTGTAGCAGTCAGATTAACCATCAGATACCCCCTATTTAGATAATTCAAAATAATTGTTTTAAGAGACTACCCCTAGTCAATTAATCAATGTTATCATGCAATTTTATTATATTATTAATAATAAGAGATCGACAAATACGAATAATTATTATCTAATATAATTATTAGATAATAATTATGTAAATAATATAGGTAATTATTAATAATTATGTAAATGAATGCGCCGCAGACTCTAATTGTGACTAACATTTTCAATTTAATTATGCAAATACCTATGTATATCTGGTTTAGTGGTCTATCCACTAAACGTATATTTTTGCTCAGGAAAAATTTCTCGAAAATTAGTATTCTTAATTGGACCAGATAGAATTCCGCTTGATGCAGACTTTCAGAAAGATTGAATAAACTGTTGTGCCACCACATGGGTATAGTGCCAACACACGACACTGGTCACTCAACAGTAACAGTTAGCTAAAAATCTCAAAATCATTAGATTTGATCTAGAAAATGTATTTAGACTGATTTTTTTGTTGCTTACTGGGTTCTTAAAACAGTTAGGGTAGAGTAATCTAAACATGAGATATATAGTATCATACATAATGATTCCTATACTGTCATTCTTAAATTTACGTGTTCACGTACCCTTTTTCTGTGTGTTCTATATATTATATTGCGAAATCACAGTGTCCCCGTATTCATAATACAATCACCCTGTATTTACTCAGGGACGCATTGCAGTCATCTCAAGAATTAGATACCTGGTACTTAGGTACTTACTCTGTGTAGTCCAAAGATTTTTTCCGCCCCGAATTTAACCTGTAGATAGCAATGGCTATTTTTAGAAATACCTGTAAGTGTAAAGGTTGACGAAGAGCTGAAAAGTCAACAAAAACGTCCACTTTGGTTCATTCCTCTTTAAAACTCAGACCCTCATTCACCACCACAGCTTTTGACGAAGAAGTAGGCGCGTAGCTCGGGGAGTGTTTCTGGGAGAACTCCAAAAAAAGATAGGTATTAATTTTTTGTTGTTGTTCAAAAACCATAAAAAAAATCCTACCAAAAAGTACTATCATTCTGAAAATTCTTATACACCAACCCAGGCTGGGTAAGGTTAGCGTCACAAGGGTTGAACTTCGCTTAAAGTTTGCTTTATTTATGTTATGGTTATGACAAACGGAAAATGGTGTATTCAACGTGCCATGGACGTTGTATAACTAAAATAGACATATTATGTAAAAAAAATTCTGCCATTCAGAAAAATCCTTCTAGTATGACAGGCTGGGTGAGGTTTACGTGGAAAATCCTCTTAACCTCACCTACCCTATGTTGAGCCGTGAAAAGCCTGCATCTCAAGAGTTTAAATTTGAATGGTCACCCTCTTCACTAGTGTATGTATGACTTTACTTGTGGTGAAGCACAAGGCCTCTTCACAATTTTTGTGGGTAGCGTAGAATTACTAAGAGCCTCCTGTACTTTTCGAATTCTATTACATTAATTTCTTTTTACTCTGGTAATGCCGCCACTAGTCGTTACTCATACAAGTAACTACTCATTTTTCCTCACGAGGTATGAGTGAACCTCGAACATCCAAGTACAGAGCAGAAAAATTACTGCGCCGCTGGGAATCGAACCCAGGTCACCATGCGTGTAATGCCTAGCGCGCTAACTCACTCTGCCACGGTGACTACCCCTCTTCACTAGTGTTTGCTTAACAGTCGTGACAGAACGGTAACTGAAGTATTCAACAAGTCTATCATATTGGCATAAATTAATTTTGTAAAAAGTACAAAGCTCTAACACCACAGTACTGTTTCTATGGCTTGGCTGTCGAAACACTAGAACCATTTTCTCGGCAGTTTAAGTCTTTGGTAGACGTGATTTCAGATACGTTACAACGCACATGTGATGATACCAGGGCCCCGGCCCTGGTAGCCATTCTTAAGCCAACGACTGTCATTAGCAGTCCAGCGTGGAAATGCCTCGAGCCTGGTAGGCACCAGGTGTCGGGAGAAGATGTTTGTTGTATGAAAATACACTTAAATAAATGAACCTATCGAAACTTAACTAAAATCAACTTAATCTCAATATATTTTGACTAAAATAATGTCACGTCGATGCGATGGCACGTTCAAATCACCAGTACTTTTCCAGTTATAAAGGTTGAGTTCTCACATTTGTGTTAATCACTTTCGTGATATAACAGATATTCAAACTCGCTTTACTAAATCCGCGCTGAAACCGGGACTTGAACCAACGACCTCCAGGTTACAAGTCCGCCGCTTTATCGATCAAGCTACAGAGGTCGGTCACTTATTAAAGTTAAGCAATATCTAGCGAGGCCAGGAGTTGGATTGATGACCATTCCTCCTCAAACGATCATGATGCTGGCTATTCCCGGCCCCACTCAAGTTGGGTGAGGTTAATGTGAGTAGCGCGTTTGTGAGTTTCGAGAAAATAGAGGGTGATATGACTATGCAGTTGGAAAGCGATGTTAAACCAAAATAAACAAATATTGTTATGTCAGAATCGATGGCATGTTGAAAATACCATTCGGTCATGGCTCACTGATGTTAGGCAACGCCCAGTGAGGTTAGGACTCAGATGAGAGACCAGTCCGGCTATTCCCTGGCCCACTCAGACTGTGTAATGTTCATATGAATAGCTACTTAATGAGTTTCAAGCGAATGGAGGGTAAAACCTCCGTCCCGATGTGACTAGTTCACCGCCTAAGCGTTTAACTGGATACTAAGCTTGGCTCAATAAAATAATATATCATTCAGTAAGCTTCTCATGAAATTACCTATACACAATACATGGGTATTTTTATGCACCATAAATAACTATGACAATAAGTTTGGATCGAACTCATTCTTAGCTGTATTTCTGAGAAATCCCTTTAATAATATAATTGTAAAGGGAGAAATTTTAAAATATTCCTGGTACGGCAACACTGAAACTATCTCCGAGACAATGAGTCATCTATTGCAAGGTAGAACATTGGAGATAACAGCGATGTGATTTTTACTCAGTTCTTCCTCTCCTTACTTGTCTGTCTCCATGCGTATGGGAAATATACGGCAATTTGTATTGGCTATAGTAGCTTAAGTAATTGAGCACAAAATTCGGGGTTTGAAGCACAAATTAGCACAAAATACAAGGATTAATTTGACATCAAAAAAGTATTACGAATCAAAAGTGGTGGTGCTGGGGAAATGGGTGTGGGGGAGGGGGGTCTCCGAAAAATAGCAATAGCGCCCTTATTGTTGAAGCACAAAATTCGGGGTTTGAAGCACAAAGAAGCACAAAATAAGCACAAATTAGCCATGTAAAAAAAACATTACGTTTCGAAAGTGGTGGTTCTACCGTTTCCCCAGCACCACCAAATTGAAATGGGCGTAGCGCCCTTATCGTTGAAGCACAAAATTCGGGGTTTGAAGCACAAAGAAGCACAAAATAAGCACAAATTAGCCATGTAAAAAAAACATTACGTTTCGAAAGTGGTGGTTCTGGTGGTTCCCCAGGGGCCCCCGAAGTGGAATGGGCGTAGCGCCCTTATCGTTGAAGCACAAAATTCGGGGTTTGAAGCACAAATTAGCACAAAATTCAAGGATTAATTTGACATCAAAAAAGTATTACGAATCAAAAGTGGTGGTGCTGGGGAAATGGGTGTGGGGGAGGGGGGTCTCCGAAAAATCGCAATAGCGCCCTTATCGTTGAAGCACAAAATTCGGGGTTTGAAGCACAAAGAAGCACAAAATAAGCACAAATTAGCCATGTAAAAAAAACATTACGTTTCGAAAGTGGTGGTTCTACCGTTTCCCCAGCACCACCAAATTGAAATGGGCGTAGCACCCTTATCGTTGAAGCACAAAATTCGGGGTTTGAAGCACAAAGAAGCACAAAATAAGCACAAATTAGCCATGTAAAAAAAAACATTACGTTTCGAAAGTGGTGGTTCTACCGTTTCCCCAGCACCACCAAATTGAAATGGGCGTAGCGCCCTCATCGTTGAAGCACAAAATTCGGGGTTTGAAGCACAAAGAAGCACAAAATAAGCACAAATTAGCCATGTAAAAAAAACATTACATTTTAAAGGTGGTGGTGCTGGCGAAATGGACCCGTAATTTCCATCATTTTCATATCTCTCTGCATTAAGAGCTATCTGCCCAGGATCAAGTGAATAGTTTAAATTATACCTCATTATTATCTGAGGGTGCGAGAACAACTTAATTGATTGTTCCCTCAGAGATGGATCGGCAGAGGCGGACCAAACCCCCAGCACCCTGGATCTCACTTGATTTTTACCTGTGAGGAAAGGTGAAAGATCTAGAATACCAAACCAGTAGTCCAACAGATGTGGAAAATATGAAGGTGCGCATCATTGGGATCTGCTGCAACATCACACCTGAGGAGCTAGAGAGAGTTCATGCCACCTATCCTGGCAGACTCAGGAAATGTATTGCAGCCGAGGGTAGTGTTTTTGAATCGTACATACAAACTTCAGGCACGGACTCGTGTCATGACTCACGCGCACGGAAATGAACGCATTTCAGACGTTATTCGTCTCTCATTTTAAGGGAAAAAATCGCAGAGAGCTAATTTTTTTTGCATTGTATGCTAATTATTTTCTTCTTTTATGTGAAAGAAAAAAAAATAGGGGGTCGAATTTAAATTTCTGGACTTTTGGTCTTTTGAACCTGAAAAAAGTTTATGACCAATTTAAGGACCTATGACTTTCTTAAAGAATAAAAGCAAGTACATTAAATTAAAGAAGAGAACTTTACCTATTTTTTGTCATTTTTAGTTCATTCACAACGTTTACCGGGTGCCCGTAATGACTTCCGCAACCTGGGTCTATTTTCTTCTAAAAACCGTGTTTTTTCGGGACTCGAACCAAGGAATATTTTTTTTCTTTTTACTAGTGTTACTAACTTGCTTTGCATGTTTCAAATGTAAATAAAAAAATATGCATTCCATTTAAAATTCGGGAGAAACGGACATGTGCCCCCCCCAAAACGCCCTTAGGGGCGGTGGGCGGAGGTTCAAAATATTTTCCCATAAAACTTCAGACTTCATATTGGGGACCAATTTTTTGTTTCAAGATCCTATCTCAAACCGTTCTCGAGAAAAAGATAGTGGCTGGGTGGTTTCGATCACCCTGTATGTGTTGTCTATAATATGTCCTATTAATAAAGTGTAAATAAATAAATTAGCTCTGTTGTTTCCGGCCCTGACCAGGCTGGGTGAAGTTAATGAGGGTAGCTGGTACGATGCTCTTATATCCATAGGTTCGACTGTATCGGATAGAGGGTATCTTTACCACTGAGCTAATAAAAATAATAATATCGCCTTATTTATACTGTACGATTGGGACTATTTAGTCCCATTATTCCAGCCTCAACACGTATTATTATGTGGTAAAAATCCAATTGGAAGGATAACTTGTCATGTCCCGGCTGGGTTTCGAACCCGCGCCCTCTGGAATATCTGGATTCACAGAGTGCCGCCTTTACCACTGAGCTACCGGGACTAATCGTGTGCTCTCGTGAAAAACTTTTATTCGACCAATTGCCTACACAAACAGCAGAGGCATTCATGGAAGTATAGCTCACTGCGGGGTTTCCCACAGGTCAGCAAATTACCATAAGTGTCAGGGCCAGTGCTACTATGACGCGGCCATCTTTCTTCCTCGGTAAGTTTACAAATTACGGAGCCAGCCTCCGTGGCGCAACGGTTCTGACTACTGTCCGTAGTCCAGAGATCCCGAGTTCGATTCCCGGTTGTAGCAGACTTTTTGAACAGAAAACTTTGTTCCCTTCGAACACGTGAGGCTGGCATTTCCGGCACTACCCAGGCCAGGAGGTTAAGGTGGGTAGCTGGTACGATTCCCAGCGAATGGAGGGTAAAACCCCCGTCCTGACTATCTCTCTTAAATCAGGACGTCAAAAAACCAAATAGAATCAACTGGTCACAATAAATCTAAGTAGGTCGCAGAGGTAATTCAAAGGGTTCGACTGAAACTTCGTACAACCAGGTCACACTGGTCACATAATTAAACGTCATATTTTGTTAGTTATTACCATCCAGTTAAAAGCGATGTTAAACCCAAATTTAAAAAAGTCAGGTTTATCTCAACTAAACTTTAATTCTGCTTTAAAATAAGCTCAGTGGTTAAGCACTTGCTTGCCATGCAGAAGGTCCCGGGTTCGATCCCCCGAGCCGACAAAAGTATTGTGTCACTTCTCGCCCATCAGATTTTTTTTTTTTTTTTTTGATAGATAATAATATAAATTGTTTTTTTGGTTTTTTTTTTACATCATATAATTCCCCTAAGCTAAGAGCTGACTTATAATGTAGGCAATCCATGGGATAGGCTAGAAGTAACTACAACACAGACCACAAGCGTCGATTTGACATAATCTTCCTAGGTTCCTGGATTTTACAAACACACTGTACTGTTCAGTTTCCAGCTTCAAATCGTTCAAAATCCGTTTTTCTGTTGCTGCACTTTTTAAACATACTGTACAGGGATTTCCCAGTCTGCGTTAGATCATAACATTCATAACAGATCAGACAAAAACTAATAACTATGTATTATTATGTATATCTTTATTATCTACCTATGTATATCTATAAATCTATATAGTCACCGTGGCCGAGTGAGTTAGCACGCTGGGCATTGCACGCATGGCGACCTGGGTTCGATCCCCAGCGGAGCAGTATTTTTTCTGCTCTGTACTTGGATGTTCGGGGTCCTCTCATATCTCGTGAAGAAAAATGAGTAGCTGCTTTAATGTGAGCAGCGACCAGTGGCGGAATTAAGACAATATAAGACTGTATTTTTATTGCTCTTTTTTAAATACTTAAAACAGTACATTAGAACAATTTGTCAATTTAATGTAAAAAAAAAAAATTAAAAAAAAAAATAATAATAAATATATGCAACGATTAGATATTAGGATATTGAAATAAATTTATTTTTAAAAAAAATTGCTGAGCATTAACCTCACCTAGTGGTTTCCTTCCACTTAACGTTATTGTTATCTTATACATAATTATAATTAATGGATTACAAAAATTCGACATTCAAAATATCCGCTGATTAAGATTGAAACACAAACAGAATAATCTTGATGGATCACGCACCACTGCAGCGGAAAATACACAGCCAATTGTGGACACAATACTTCCTCGTGAATTGTAATCAAAAGTTTCAACTTTTATTATCACTAAAATCACAGATTTTTTGCTGAATCACTCGTATTCACAAAATTTCTCAACCGATACTCTTCAAATTAAGACCATTTTTCCTACACTCTAGATTCTACAAAAAATTCTTCTATCGGCAAGTCGTGGACCTTTTTTTAGACTTCTTTGTCCAAAATTTCGGATTTTGTTCAGAGCTCATTTATATTTTATTAAAAAATAATTACAAATGGACTGTGTCAAACACTAATACGCATATTCCGATTTCTAATATTAGAAATTTCTCGGAAGTAATAAATACTAATAAGACCGGATACTCCAAATCCTAGTGCTATGTGGCGAATTCAGAGGTTATCTTAAAATTTAGACTAAACCTCTTACTGCACGTAGCTACCTGCTACACAATAATAATAATCGAAATTATTACTAATCGGCTAATATGAATCGACTAATTAAAATACTAACAATTGACAATATCGATTCCCGGTCGGCGCAGACTTTTCACACAGAAAATTCTGTTCCTCCGAACACGTAAAGCTGGCATTTCCGGCTCTACCCAGGCTGGGTGAGTTTAATGTGGGTAGCTGGTGCGATTTCCAGCGAATGAAGTGTAAAACCCCCGTCCTAATCAAGGACGTTAAATGAAATAGAATCGTTGGAGTTAGGAAGGGCATCCAGCCGTGAAAATGTGCCAAGACCAAACCAACTTCAACCATGAGGTTGAACGATGCCGACCCCAAGTAGGTGTAGGAACAGATAAAGTAGAAAAAGAAGACGAAAACTCATGTTTTCCCCACCCCCTTACCTTGGATCGCTACTTGGATCACCAGATTCAAGTATAGTGACCTGACCCTATACGATATCTTGTATTATTTTATTTTTTTGTATATGATTCCACCACTGGTCGCTGTTTCACATCAAAGCAGCTACTCATTTTTCCTCACGACGCGACGTATGAGTGGACCCCGAACATCAAAGTACAGAGCAGAAAAACTCCTGCCCCGCTGGGGATCGAACCCAGGTCTCCGTGCGTGGTAAGCCTAGTGCGCTAACTCACTCTGCCACGGTGACTCATACATAATATCTGTATGGTTCATAATCTTCAAGATATTGGACAACAAGCGGCGGGATGGCCAAGATTAATCATAACGATGAATCACTTGCAAATGGGGGGGGAAAAAACTGAGTGACTGATTCTATGGTAATTGTCTCAGAGTTCCTCCTAGAAAGGTATTTTCAAGACAAATATGGCTCATATTTATCCCATCGTGTTCTCTGTAAAGCCCCGTCCACACTGGTGTTGTCGATCAATATGTTGATCGCCACGCTTAACATCGGTGAGGACGGGGCTTTACAATTATCTCAGATTGTCTCACAATTGCCCAAATCGTGTGGGGTAATTCTGAGACACAAAATTTAGCCTCATTTTCATTTCTCTTACTGTTAAAATTCTCATATTAGTGTGAATCACTTTCGCCATATCACAACTACTCAAACTCGCGTTACTAAATCTACGCTGAAACCGGGACTTGAACCACCGACTTCCAGGTTACAAGTCCGCCGCCTTATCGATCAAGCTACTGACTGAGTTCGTTTCAGAGGTCGGTTCATTTCTATTGCTGTTTTTGATACAAAACTCAGCCAATATCATGCTAATATCTATGAGAAACTACTCCATACGTTGCTTCTTACTGAGCAAACCAGAAGTTATGGGGTTCTTATGGGGCTTTTTTTTTAACCCAAGATTTCATCGTGTTCTGGGCTTCGGACATCTTTATCTCTCATAATAAAATCCCTTTAAAATATTGTCAGAAATTTAATTGTGTATTCAGAACTTACAAAAAATGATTTTAAAATTTCCACTGTTTGACGTAAAATTTAACAAGGTTCCTAGGCTCTGAAAAAAAAAGAACCATGAAAATCCGTACGATGGACTCTTCCCATAGAATGATAGAACGAACTATAAAAAAATAGGTGCATGTGACCCATTCGCAGAATATGTATCTGTACTACACGCGTGCATACATAATAAGTATAACAACTGATGTCTACTCATAATGATGTCTACAGCTCTGCTCAAGGTCGGGTGAGCATTTGCTACTTCTGTTTTCTTACGAATATGGGTCGATAAAGGCGAAAACACGAGATTATAAAGGATTTAGCATCATTCATCAGACTGTGTCATCATTGTAGGTATATTGTAAAACTACTCATCAATAATAAAATGAAAATAAATAATAAAAAAAAATGTTTTTTATGTCTAATAAAATATATATACAGTAGAGAAGTTCCACACAAAAAAAAAAAATAATAATAATATTGCCTCAATTACGGTATCAGTACCCATCTCACGGAAACGGAATTATTGTATAATTATATATAACATCGCCGAGGCACGCTTCCTCTGGGTAGTGAGTTCGAAGAAATGTTTTACCTTTGAAAATAGATACATATATTTGTGTTGCACTTAGTGGTGACATCGCCCTAATAAAATTGCCCGATTAGGATTATTGAAGTCCAATTATTCCAGCAGTAACCTCAAGACGTATTATATTATGTGGTAAAAATCCCAAATGGGAGGATAACTTGTCATGTTCCGCCTGGGTTTCGAACCCACGACCTCTGGAATCTCTGGATTCACAGAGTGCCCGGCCTTTACCACTGAGCTACCGGGACAAAATAAATGTGTTTCTTTCTATTATATCATAATTTTAGTGGGTAGCGCAGAATTATAGCACTTTTTCGTATCTGTAATAACCTAATATCTTATTTTTGCCTATGATTACGCCAATCACGATGAAAAAAGGCCATACATACCCTTTTCATCACTGTTTATCCGTACCACTAGATTTCCGCTGGTTAAAATTTTGTATATAAGTTCATTCTTCCACCCAAAAGGGTTGGGTGGAAGAGATTGCCGCAGTCAATAACCCCGCCCTTTAGTTAGGACATTATTATTTTCTTTTTATTATTTATGTCCTTCTAATGAAACATGATATAATAATAATAATAATAATAAATGTTTAAAATGTGCAAGAAAAGACATTTTTTTAATATTCCAATTAGGACGGCAGCCTTTCACAAACTTCCTAGTAGGTACCGACCGTAGCGAAGCACGAGTTAAACAGCTAGTGGTTTGATGAGAGCCAATTACCTTGAAACAGCTGTCTAGTACGTATTATGTACAGGGTGTACTATGTACATATTGTACATACTGTATATAAAGTCTCACCCAGACTTTCTTGAAAACTACGTCAATTTTTTATTTATTTAGGTAACCCTTATTTTTGGGGAATTGATTTTTTTTTTTGTTGGTATTAATAAATAATAAATAATGTCCAATTCAGGGTGGAATGGAGGACAAACTTTAAAATCTTCAACGGAATGGAGTATCATGTTGCATACTGTTCTACCGGTCTCATTGAAAAAAGTTCATTGTAAAAATAATGCAGTGAGCTAAGATTTATGTCACGAGATACATGGTGGAGAGTGTGAAAATGGACTCTTGGGTGATTTAAAGCACAAAAAAGGCAAGATGAAATTTATAAACTTAAAAATTACTCTAATGAATCACTTTCAAATGGAAAAAAATAGTGAATGACTGATTGTATGGTGAATATAACAGAAAAATCCATTTCTGCCATCAGAACCACAAAAAGCAAACGCGAAAAACCTTTAAAAGCTTTTTTAAATTGTATTTTGCAAATGTATATATGACATCATGTACCAAGTTGAATTTTTAGTCTACACGTTCTTATGGGGTTTTTTTCTACCAAAAAATTCATCTCATGTTCTGGTCTTCTGACACCTTTTTTGCTCAAATTATAGTACCTTTTAAATTTTGTCAGGAATCTTTTTGTGTATTCAGAAATTACAACAACAAAAAAATTAAAATTCAACAAGGCTTGGAAAAATAAATAAGAAAGTACCATGGAAATCCTCACAATGAACTCTTTCAATAGATCCAACAAAAAATATTTTTGAATTCTAATATTATAAATTTCTTTGAAGTAAGTTAGGTACAAGTGATCCATTATGTTTATTCATGCCATACATTTTTAAATAATCTATTTTTAGGGGTAAATTTTCATCTTACCTTTTTTTTTAATCTGATCAAATAAAAAACAAAGAATTACACACCTTGACTGTGTCAAAAGGGAACATGATACAATGCTCCATGATCCCCGCAGAGGCTCCGGCCAGCATGATGTGGCTGAGTTTATCTGAGGGTAAACTCTCATAGTCATCTACAGAAACACTTTGAGCAATCGGGCGATTATAACTATCTGATGATGGGTTGTTTTGATTTGTTTTAAGCACAATAGATTCTTTATCACCTTTTATTGCATCATTGTTAGTACTGTCCATTTTTCAGGACAGAACTTTATAATTATTCAATGGTGTAATAACTCCTGGTAATTATTGGATTTTTATGTTGTTGTAAATTTAAGTAATTATTTGATTTATTTAAAAAACATAATAAATATATTGTATCAAGTTTAAATTTGATTCCACAAAAGATTTTAAAATATTTGATGAGCAAGTAGGTACACTGTTAGTTATTCTTAGGAAATAAAACATGTTAATTATTTTCTGAAAAACATTCCAGTTCTAACTTTTTTAAATCACTGGCCACAACTGTCTATCTGTACCTAAAATTACCATACTATTTCTCAGTTGAACACTTGCAGTTGATTTTTACACATTATTTTGAATTCATCACTACTCTGAACTCGTAACAATTAGATAAGAAGTACCAACCTACCTAATTGAGGAAAAATTCATTGAAAAATGATACATGGGAACAGGTACCTAATACAAATACCTACATAGACTAAGCTTTATCTTGTTTTGTGATTGTGATTGAAATCACTCAGGAACTAAATTCCCAGGTATCTCGATTAGAACTGATAACAAATATTTACCTACATCAACTCATAATGTCAACACACTTGTCACTACAATACCTGATTTATTTAGAGCAATGTAGAAATGACATCTAGCCAATGGATTTTGAATTCAAAATGTATTTTTTGAAGCAAGCACAAAAAAAAAACAATTATTTTCTAGCATTCAAGCAGAAAGTGTGTTATTAAGTTATCTTATTTTCAAAATTCAATTTTTTTTTATGTGATACAACGTCAATAATATACTTCAGTTAAATATACTTCTTCTAAGCTTTATTCATTCTATTGAATAAATTAAGTACAACAGCAAACTCAACAATTGCTCTCGTAAATATGATTAATATTTTCATTATTAATGATAGTGTTTTATTTAAATTAAAAATTTGTATGTAAGAGTATTTTTTCTGAAGTTTTCTATTCAGATGACTTTATTTGAGTGAATTAATTTTTTAATATGCTAGCTCTGTTGCAGCAAGGCCTGTGGTATAGAAAAGTTTACCAAGTCATGGTGAACTTGTAAATTTATACATTTGTGTATTTTTAATTTCCTGTGATAATCCAATCCAAGCCTCTCACATGGTACAGAATGACCTAGATGCTAAAGACATGTTAAACAACAAACAAAATATATATCCAGTAGAATCTTGCTAACTCATAATCCTGATGTGTCAAAAATCCAGTTAACTCAAAAGAATTCTTTAGCCCTTTTATGGACATTAAAATTTACAATTATATTCTTTTTTTTTTACATTTTGTTAAATAGTCTAATTTAGTCAAGTTTGATCTCATTTTGTTAATTTTTTAGAAGTGATTCACTCTGGACCAAGCTATAACATATCAAACATACAAAAGTCTGATTCTTTTCACCTCATTCTGGGTCAACAGAATGAGACCACAGTTGCAACAATAACAAGAAAGTGCTGATGGAATCAAATTTGTTATCACAAAAAATAACAAAAACATAACAAATAAGACTTAAATTTTCGTGCAAACTTCACCCCCAATATGTCAAATGGTCTTCAAACTCTCAGCTTTTGAATTTGAAAACTGATCGATGGTACATGTTTAAAGAGTAGAAAAAAAAACAATTTAAAACTTATTATGTGTTGAATTTTATTAAGTGTTTTTGAAACGTATAAAAATAGACAATCATGACATATTATTTGTTCGATATGCAAATTTATACAGACACCTTAACAGCTCTCCAAACAGCTCAGAGACTCAGTTATTTTTGAACAAACCGTTTTAATTTTTCATCCAATCAGATACGAAAAACATATAAATTATGATAGTATAGTTCTGTTTCAAAATACATCATAAAATTCAACTATGATACAATAGCAACTGTTCATTTTTTTTTCCAAAACAAATAACCTAGATGTGCCAGACACATTGAATAGTCAATTTTTTGCATATTTCAAGGATGAATGGGTGAATAGAATAGGTAGGTCAGGGTTATGGTAGTTTAACCTAAAAACTTGGCATTTCAAAGTTATCTTTATCAGATACCTACTATCACTACATGGATTATTTTGGGTTGTTATGTAATCTAAAGCCATTTATGTTTTTTTTTTTACGCTGACAAACAACTTATTCTGTTGCTAATGAAAAAGATACATGCTGTTGAGAGCTGATACCAAATAAATGGTTTATTTTTTTAAAAAAATTCATGATCTCTTACCTTGACTGAGTCCAGAGGATACATAACGCAATGCTCCATAACTCCTGCTGCTGCCCCAGCAACCATATGGGACTGGACGTTATTCGTGGGTAAAGACTCATAATCCTCAAAATTCATGGTGTAATCTGTCACGATTCAAAAGAGGTAGAAGAACTTTCAATTTGTGATCACAGATAACCATCTAGAGAAGAAGATTTCACCTCTAATTGAATATTAAAATGTAGTTCAATCGCAACATTTCCATGGTGAATTTGCCGTCGAAAAGTTCTAGACACGGACGACTGTTCAAATCAAAAGCACAAGACATTTGGGTTAGCTAGGATAAAGGTCCTTCAATCCTTCTGGTAGGAGCGACTGTCAGCATGAACTTTTAGGAACCATACCTCGGTATCATCTATCAACTTGATATACAAAACTACACACTACATAAATATACATACACATAATTTTTTTGAAAGTTGATAACCTCGAAAACGATCAGCTGTTTATGAAAGGGAAAGTGTCCTATATACATTAGAGACTTTTGACAAGTAAAATTAGGAACTGTTCGAAGTGTTCGGCAGTTTTTACAATAAAAATTAGCGCTACATGACGGTCATTTTGTTTGCTAACATTGGCTAAGGTAACGCTACTTTTACTTGCCAAAAGTATCTAACATTACAGGGTTCATTCAACACACGTTGATTAAATCTATAATGTTAATCGACGAAAACTCGTTTCTGCATAATATACACGCATATTTCAGAGTCTGTTAAAAATTTATTTATTTTCATACCAAATAGTCCAAATACTATAATAATTTTAATCCTGATTAAAATCATTCAAAATTGAAATATGTACCATAGCGTGTATTAATTTACACGCTATGTATGTACTACACGCTATGTATGTACCTACAAAAAAATATCATGAAGGCGTATTTTTACACCTGCCCTTTGCTTCACTTTCTGAAATCCGCTCATTTCCTAACCTCCTTGGTAGTCTCAAATACGCTTAAAAACGATCAACATCAACAAAAAATTCTAGCGCCTTTTTACCTTTCAATTTTGAAAGTTCAAGATTTGATTGTGCCAGGAATGGTGATTTTCCATGAAAGTACCAAATTTATCTCTAATAAATTAATTATGGTGATTTATCAGTTATTACAAGAGTAATCAGTCTTCTTTTCCAACAACCATGGCCACTGCCTCTACCAGTAAAAGGAAAAGTTTAAAATCCATTGAAGTATCATCTCTGAACAGTGAACAAGTAAGTATATACCTTCAAAAGAAAATCTTGAAAAATGTAAATAGTTATAATCAGCTCAATTTTATCAATAAACGACTGCATCTGATTCAGCTAGATATTTTCCAGTTATCTCATTAATAATGGGTTCTCATGGCCCTCTGAATAATCTAGACAGTTATCAAAGAGCCAATAAGTTAACTATGAAGCAAAGTACATTTTCAGCTTAATTACTTCACTCAGACAAACTTTTGCAAATAATTAGATACAATACAATACTCTGTTTATCCAGCAAGATTGAGACTAAAGAGTCTCTTTACTATCACAGTGTAATAGGTAGTCATTGGTATTTTAAGCCCTCTGAACTCTAAATAGTTAGCACAACCACGAAAGAACCAACTTTTGAAATAAACAACCCATGTATGTATACAAGGAGACTAGGTCTGGCTGGGGAATGTTAAACAGTGTCTCACTCAAGGAGTATACACAGAGAACAGACTAGCCAACCCTAAGAACCCAGGTTAGCTTGTGATTTTACTAAGGGTTTAATGGGTTATAAAGAGAAAGCCCAAGTTCTCACAAGGGATAATCATGCACAAAAATATGTGTTTTTCAGCCAGCTAATAATGTCTGGATACCAGCCCAACCCCCCATTTGTAGCAATGCTGATTACAATTAGTAATTATGCAGATACTTGTGATTCTGATGCACTTTTACTACTTTGTATGTTATAATAAGCTAGGGTCCTTAACACTCTTGTGACCAGCACTTTTTTCACAACACTTGTAATATATCCTTGTCACATAGGGTGTACACAATTGTACACATTTTTTTTTGTAGTGCCTTGAACCTATTTTTTTTTTTTTTTTTACCCTGGAAGACAAGTTATTCTAGTAGTAAATTTAGTTTTGAGTGTTTTTTTTATCATTACTCAGATCATGATTTTTTTTTTACTCCTTGTGCGTATCATCCATTTTACAAATAATGTTGTCATTTGTGTATCAGAGCACAAATAATCATCTGTATCGGAAGTACACAAATGTGTATGTCCCGACTATATCCATACAATTCAAAAAAAGGTTCTTGGTCCAAGAAGGATAAAGTTAGGATGGTGTGCCTTGAATTTTATTTCTTTTTTATAATGTTTATAGGTAATAAGAGTTTTCCAAATTTATTAATTTTATAGGAGTGAAACAAGAGCCAATTTGTACGTTTATTATTCATGATATCACTTCTTTTTATGAAAAATATAGAGGTCTCCCTTTTTTCCACACAAAGTGTAATTTTTGCAGATACACCATACAGTAAGTAGTTGGTCCTATTTTCTGTCTGTTACATTCATGTCAACTTCTCATTAAGGTAGTCATTTTTTTCCAGCAAGAAGTATTCCCCTTTTAGAATTTTTATTTAAATTATTGTGATGTCTCTCTTGTGCACTAATATAATAACCTTCACAAGGAGATTAATTATTGACATAGGAGAACCATGTTGATTGTTAGAAATTATTGTGGATTCTATTAACCCATTGCCTACCATGGGTAGCACATTTGCCAGACACTGGTATTGCCTGGGGAACCTGGGTTGCATATATGCTAGACATGTTTGAACCTTCTTGGGTACCATGTATAGCATATATGCAAGACAATTTGTCTAGCACATATGCTAGACAGGTGATATTGAGGAAAATACCCTTGGTCCCCAGGGCAAGTTTCATAAAAATGGCTTGGTAGGCAATGGGTTAAATTTTATAATATAATCATTCCAGACAACTGCCAATGACGATGAAGCAGAGAGATCCCGCTATAGGAAACAGTTGGAGGAGCAGGCCAGGGCTAGTCCATCAGCTCGGTCTACAACCAGCACCACATCCACTACTGCCCCGGGTCCTAGTATCCTCGAGTCCTTCACTGCCAAGCAACTCAATGATCATTTCACAAGTTGCATTAAGCTCTCAGCAGAAAATGTAAGTTTTTTTGCCCCAGGTCCTAGTATCCTTGAGTCATTCACTGCCAAGCAACTCAATGATCATTTCACAAGTTGCATTAAGCTCTCAGCAGAAAATGTAAGTTTTTTTGCCCAGGTCCTAGTATCCTTGAGTCATTCACTGCCAAGCAACTCAATGATCATTTCACAAGTTGCATTAAGCTCTCAGCAGAAAATGTAAGTTTTTTTGTTGTTTAATTTATTCTAGATACAAAATGAATTGTATTACTAAACGTCAACAATAGTGAGTCTTATGCTTTCAATTGAGGTGTTAAGCATCAAAATTTGACAGATAGAATGATTTATTTACTGTGATGAGTGTATTAATTTAATTTATGTGTTTCATTTTCAGAAAATCAATGTGAAAAACGCGTTTGATCTTCAGCTCATTGACTACATGACACTCATGCTGCAGAAAAAGGACTCGATTATGAATGACTTTTCAGTAAGCACATTTATGTTTCATGGGTTTTGCCATCAGAAATACATATTAAGGAATTTTCATTTTTTTTTTTTTTTTTACATATTTTGTGTAGTCATTGTTTATAAATAATCAAAGTGTTAATGATAATGTTACCATTCATACAGTTAATGTGTAGTTTTTTTTATCAATGAATATTTATGCTGAGTGTAAGTATTTGTGGTGCAATGGTTGATACTACTGCTCGTTGTCCAGAGATCCTGAGTTTGATTCCTGGTTGGGGATAGAATTTTCTGTTGCATATCCGGCCCAACTCAGGCTGGTGAGTTTAACGTGGGTAAATGGTACAGTTCCCAGCAAATGAAAGGTAAAACCAGCGTCCTGACTATCTACTTCAAATCAGGACGTTAAAACCAAATAGAATCAACTGGTCATAGTGGATCTACATATTTAGATTGCAGTGTTGACTGTAAGGGTTTCCTTGAAAAAAGACAACAATTTACATTTCTACAAGAAAAAATAACCTCTTTATTAGAGAAACTCGGATATAAGAGAAAAAAAATTCCGGCCCCTTAAGTTCTCTTATAGTAGTCACTTGGCCTAGCGGTAGCATGCTCGGCTTGCACTCCAGGCGACCTGGGTTCGAATCCCGGCGGGGTCGGAATTTTTTCGGCTCTGTACTTTGGATGTCGGGGCCTACCCTAGCCTCGTGAGGACAATTGGGGTAGTTGTAGAGTGGGCAACGACCAGTGGCGGCGGCATTACGAGATAGATATTGGAATATGACGGTTGGTTGGAGATATAATGCATTAGCATTAGTTCTGGTAATGTCGATGCTACCCACGAAAAATTGTGACATAATAACACAAATAACTAGCTCTTTATGTTTTTATCTTTATCTTTTAAGTTCTCTTATATGTGGAAGAGATTGCCACAGGCAATAACCCCGCCCTTTAGGTAGGACATTTCTCTCTTTTTTTTCCTTCTTGTATATTTGTTTAATCTTTTTGTTTTTCTTTATATTTCATTGTGTTCTACTGTATATATTTTTTGTTCTACCTAATAAAGCTTAAAAAAAGTGATTTTTTTTTATTTATTTTTTTATACCTACTACCTACTTCAGATCGCCAGCACCACCCTGGACGCCTCGGCCAAGATCTACGGGTGTCGCGTGGACTCCCTCTTCCAGAACGTGGTCAACATCGCCAACTCTCTCTCCACAGCCAAGCCCGGCCAGAAGGGAGGAGGAGGAGGGACTGAAGAGGATGGGGAGGGGGAGGGAGGAGAGGGCGGGGAGGAGGGGGGAGCAGCCGGCGAGGGACGGAAGAGGAAGAAGAAGAATCGGCCGAAGGTGAGTACAGGGAGGGGGGGGGGGGGATTTTTTATTCTCAACTAGCGGGCTGTCGCCTGCTTTGCGGGCCGAGGCATGGCCGTGAAAGCAA
Source organism: Bactericera cockerelli (assembly GCA_024516035.1). Classification (NCBI taxonomy): domain Eukaryota; kingdom Metazoa; phylum Arthropoda; class Insecta; order Hemiptera; family Triozidae; genus Bactericera; species Bactericera cockerelli. The sequence continues at coordinate 27,823,686 of CM044964.1, read as the reverse complement.
AAAATCGTTTTTTCGCCAATGGCAGGTGTTGTAGAGGGAATTTCGAAAAATCCCGTCTTATTGCACATCTAGACTATAAGACAAAGCTACCTACCAAATTTCAGCTTCCTAGGACTTACCAGTTCGGAGAAACAGTGATGATCAGTCAGTCAGTCAGTGACTTTGACATTTATATATTAAGATTATGTGTGGTTCAATAATAATAAAAAATGTATCTACCTCGAAATAATAATAATATTTATTGCCTTATTTATACTGCCCGATTAAGACTATTAAAGTCCCATTATTCCAGCAGTAAGCCCAAGACATATTATTATGTGGTAAAAATCCCGAATGGGAGGATAACTTGTCACGTTCCGGCTGGGTTTCGAACACACGACCTCCGGAATCTCTGGATACACAGAGTGCCGCCTTTACCACCGAGCTACCGGGAATAATAACTAGTTGTCATGTAAACTGTAGACATCACTCAGATTCATTTTATTTGGTAAGTGATTATTTAAAAAATAGCCTACCACTTGCTGTAGTAAAAAAAAATTGAAATCTGAGCAAAAAAATATGTATACGGGCACAAATGAATACTCTGTATTTTACACCAATAAATGAGACTTTGTTTAGACTGTGAGAGTAAAGGAACTCTCAAGTCTCATTATTGCAGTATTGTTTTGTAATGACTACAATTTCCTATTTTTATCAAATGACTAATGGCTGAGCTTAACCAGGCTGTTAGTGACTATTATCGCCTTATGTAATCTCTGCCATCAAAAAAAAAAAAAATCCTATTTTTTAAATAATATTTTTTAAATTTATTTTTTTAACGTAAAAAAACGATCTCTATGATTTCTCTCAGAAAACAGTAACCTCAGCGCACGCGCTGGGCAGCATCAACCGGAAAGTGATAGAGAAGGGCCCGTGGAACAAGTTCCTCATCGACTACGCAGACAACACCATCCTGCTCAGCTCCTCCCTGCGACACACCACCCTGGGTATCACCATGAGCAATGACCACAAGCTGTTCCCCCAGCCTGAGGAGCTGCTGTACGAGCCCTCCAGTAAGACTGTGAGAGTTCCTCTGCCTGGTGAGTTTTTTTTATATAAGAGCTAGTAATTTTTTACTTTCCTTATCCTATAATAAGGAAAGTATTGTTCTTTTTTTTTTTTTTTCCAAGTTATATAAAAACATGAGTTTATTTATTTAAATATAAAACAGCTCTTCGGAACGCAAGCCATCAGGAATAGTGCCTATAATGCTCACAGCATGTCCTCGTTGAATGGCGATTGATATTTTTTGGATTAAGAAGCTTTTGGAACGTTGATCGCCATTCAAACGAGATTTTATTTGTGTTATTATGTCACAATTTTTAGTGGGTAGCATCGACATTACGAAAACTAATGCTTATGCGTCATATCTCCAACCAACCATCATATTCCATAATCAATCTCGTAATGCCGCCAGTGGTCGTTGCCCACTCTACATTACTCTACAACTACCGCAATTGTCCTCACGAGGCTAGGGTAGGCCCGACATCCGAAGTACAGAGCCGAAAAAATCCGACCCCGCCGGGATTCGAACCCGGGTCACCTTTAGTGAAAGCCGAGCATGTAGCATGCTCGGATTGCACTTGCACTCCCGGTGAACATTAATTATTCCAGAAATGTGCGATAATTTTCATTGTGTACGATCTAGGACTTGCGAAAATCCTCTCTTTTCCTTTTGTGTCTGGGAGTGCTGCAGTTCCTTAGTTCCGGCCGCGCCTAGGCATGGACATCCACCTGTATTGTGATTACTAAAATTAAATAAATGAATAATATAAATATTATAATCTTCTATTTCCAGATATTCCCGTAGACAGTGAGCTCTGTCCGACGTTCGCCAAGTTCTCTTGGGATATTGCCATGTCCGCCACTGATTTCACGCTGGAGAATGAGCTGGAGCATGCGTATGACATCAACCGAGAGCCAGAACCAGTGCCGGAGCTGGAGTATGATGACCCGTTTGGTATGTTCTGGTGTTTTTTTTTTTTTTAGTTACAACTGTATCCACATTTTCAAGTTGAAATGTACAGGGCATTTTTTTATAATAACAATATCGCCTTGATAAGAAAAATATAAATATAATACAATAATTTCCTTATTATAGGATGAGGAAAGTAAAAATACAAAATATAATAATACACTTTAGTGGAGAGGTTTTGTGCATCGACCTGTCCCTTAGTATAGAACGATTAAGGATATGTATGTACGTAATATCGCCTTATTTATACTGCCAAATTAGGATAAATAAGTCCCATTATTCAAGCAGTAAACCCAAAACATATTATTTTGTACTCGAAATCCTAAATGGAAGGATACTTGTCATGTCCCGGCTGCGTTTCGAACCCGCGACCTATGGATTACCGCACGGATGCCTTGACCACTGAGCTACCGGGACAGACGAGGTGAGGAAATTATCTGGATCTCCTGTTTCAAACATAGATTTAGGGCGAAATTAAGACATTGATAACTTAAGTCATTGCTGAGCGTCGTTTTTCCCTATCTTACACTGCATGCAATCCGTGACTTAGCGCCACAGCGGTATTATAAAAACGTATATTGATTTCGCCCTTCTGCATAGGAAGTACCATACACTGCCTCAATAGAAAATGGCGGACACCATGCTAATAGCATAAGGTCCGCCATTTTGTATTGAGGAAGTGCTTCACATAAGATGTCCAGAGACCATTGGGAGTTCTTTATCTAATTGTTTATTTCAAAATACAGGGTGTTTCATTTTAAACAAACCAGTGCGATTACTCGGAAACTATTGATTCTTCTGAAAAAATATTCTAGCCAAATCTTCCTGAGATGTCTGTCTGTCCGTCCCGGTAGCTCAGTGGTAAAGGCGGCACTCTGTGAATCCAAAGATTCCAGAGGTCGTGGGTTCGAAATCCAGCTGGGACATGAAAAGTTATCCTCCCATTTGGGATTTTTACCACATAATAATATGTCTTGGGCTTACTGCTGGAATAATGGGACTTAATAGTCCTAATCGGGCAGTTTAAATAAGGCGATATTATTATTAGATCTAGGAGGAAAACTGATATTTTTAACATGTTTTTTTTTATATATATTTGACATCCTAATGTGAATGTATTATGAAAACACTTCTAGGTATATGTCTCGAATTCGAAATTTGATCTAACTTACTTTACCGACTCGAGTTTCGTCTATTTATTAGACATTATCAAGGGAAAGTGAGTAATCAAATATTCAAATCCTAGACTTATAGAAGTGTTTTCATTGAACATGGTGTTTATATTAGACATCCTAATGTGAATATTTTGAAACACTTATATGACTAGGATTCATTTTTTTTTTTTTTCTTTCTTTCTTTTTCTTTTCTTCAAAATAGAAGTGTTTTCAAACACTTTTATATGACTAGGATTCAATTTTTTTTCTTCTTCAAAATAGAAGTGTTTTCAAACACTTTTATATGACTAAGATTCAATTTTACTAATATTAGAAATTATATTATAAAAAAATAATATTATTTTGCTCCGACTTTTTTTTCTTTTTTCTTCAAAATAGAAGTGTTTTCGAAAATTCTTAATCTATTTATTGTTTTTAAATCTCTGGTTTCAGTAGTCACTGTGGCAGAGCGAGTTAGCGCGCTAGGCATTGCACACATGGTGACCTGGGTTCGATTCCCAGCGGGGGAGGTTTTTTTCTGCTCTGTACTTGGATGTTCGGGGTCCACTCATACCTCGTGAGGAAAAATGAGTAGCTGCTTTAATGTGAAGCAGCGACCAGTGGCAGAATCTTAGGCAAAAAAATAATACAAGATATTGTAAATTAAAGTGGTAAAGTCCTATGATTCTGCGCTACCCACTAAAATTGTGACATAATAACACAAAGAAAAAGCATTATTATTATTAATCTCTGGTTTCAGACGGAGGAGGCGGGGGGGGTGGCGGCGGAGGAGACAATGGCGCGGATTTCGACGACGATGCCTCGGAGATCGTAGGCATGGCCAAGCTGGAGTCTGCAGCGCGAGGCATGGCCGTGGCGAAGATCACCGACGTCACGCAGCTCCTCAGCGGAGACACCCGAAGCCAGGACTACAGCTACTTCGACGAGAAGCGGCTGGATCTGTGGGCGGGGCCCTCGCACTGGAAGCTGAAGAAGACGAGCTCAGACAGTGAGTGGTTTTTTTTATTTATTTATTTTAATACTTTTATTTATGAGTCTGGCTGGGGGACTATAAACAGGGAGTAGACCAGCAGTCTGGCTGGGGGACTATAAACAGGGAGTAGACCAGCAGTTTGGCTGGGGGACTAAAAACAGGGAGTAGACCAGCAGTCTGGCTGGGGGACTATAAACAATGAGTAGACCAGCATTGGCTTGGTTCTGGGGGCCCTTGTAGAAGTGCTAAGTCATTACTCCACTGTCTGGCTACCATCGTTCATGATGACGCCACCCTATGATGAATACTTTTATTTATTTGTACAAGAATGATATGGTAATGGTAATGGTGCTCCTCAAAGGCATTTGTATTTACGGAAAGAGTCCATATAAACATGAAACAAATAGCTAAAGTTAAAAAATAAAATACAATACAAAATTATAAAATAACCTTCCAAAATTTAAAATATGGGTGGTAAAATATGACAAAATACAAAGTAATAATTCTAACATTTAAATATCAGATAAAAGTCAAAAATAAAAATACTATTATAAAATATGATGTGATATTATAAACAATACATCTCTTATAAGCTAAGTCTAACTTCTGAGAAGTTGTTTTTGTATTAATAGTTAAACCAACACAGTAGTGACCGTGGCAGAGTGAGTTAGCGCGCTAGGCATTGCGCGCATGGGTGGAAGAGATTGCCATAGGCAATAACCCCGCCCTTTAGTGTTAGGACATGTGTATATATATTTTTTTTTTTTTTTCTTGTTTATATTATTATTATTAAAATATTGTCAATTTTTCTATTTAATTTTTACCATTATTTGTCTGTATATATGTTCTACTGATAAAGAGTTTCTAAATAAATAAAATAAATAAATGGTGACCCTGGGTTCGATTTTTCTGATCTATACTTGGATTTTCGGGGTCCACTCATACCTCGTGAGGAAAAATAAGTAGTTGTATGAGTAACGACCAGTGGCGGCATTACCAGAGTAAAAAGAAATTAATGTAATAGAATAATTCGAAATGTGAAGGAGGCTCTTAGTAACGCTGCGCTACCCACAATTTTTTTGAAGAGGCCTTGTGCTTCACCACAAATAAAATCATACAGTACAATAGTTAAACCGACATCAGTAGCTTGATCGATAAGGCGGTGTACTTGTAACCTGGAGGTCGTTGTTTCAAGTACCGGTGTCAGCTTAGATTTAGGAAATCGAATTTGAGTAGTTGTGATTTATCACGAAAGTGATTAACACAAATATGATAACTTATTTAAATTTAAAAAAAGTTGTCATATTTGTGTTAACACATAGACGACCGGCATGTTTTTAGTCAGTTCTCCCGTGGGACCGGCGATGTTTAGGCTATTCACAGGCGTAGTACATGCGTGTACCACCGGTGGTACACCCGGTCCATTCCGTACAGACACGTGTGTACCACCAGTGGTACACCCGGTCGTCCAAGTGTTTCATCTACGTGATATCACAACTACTGAAACTCGCGCTACCCGATAAATTGTAAAAAAAAAACACATTGATTATTAATTTAGTCGTCTTCCGTTTCGAAGTACGGGCAAACAGCTAGTATTCAATATGTGAAAGAAGAAAAAGTTCGATTACATAATATGTATTGCACTTGTGTACTGCAAGAGACCAAGGTAACCAAGTCAGACACTCATTAGTGAGAATTCATTAACTTTATAAAAACTTATTGCTACTCAGTATTTTCATCCTCCCATGTGGTCTAGTGGCTAGGATATCTGGCTTTCACCCAGAAGGCCCGGGTTCGATTCCCGGCATGGGAAATTTTTTTGGATCTTTTTTTTATACTTGTGAGATTTTCATATTTTAACTGACACACTTGTTTATTTTTTGTATTTTCTTTTTTTAGCCGATTTTTTCAAAGTGCCTATTAAAAAAAAATCACATACTTTTGGAGCAGACTTTTTGCACAGAAAATTCTGTTTCATCCGAATATGTGAGGCTGGCGATTCCGGCCCCACCCAGACTGGGTGAGGTTAATGTGGGTAGCTGGTACGATTCCCTGCGAATGGAGGGTAACCCCGTTCTGATCAGGACGTTAAAACCAAATAGAATCGTTGGCGTTAGGAAGGGCGTTGAGCCATAAGAAACGTGCTTCACCCTACCAACCTCAACCGTGAGGTTGAACAATGTCAACCCCAATAGTAATATCGCCTCTAATAACACAAAGAGGCGTAACCCCAAATTTTTGAAATTGGTTTTATTGCTTGGATTGAGTCTACTTGTGCTATATTTTGTTCTCACAAATAGACGTAATCCAATTATAATCCAAAGAAAAGATACAACAAAAATTGAAATCAGGCGTATCCCTCATTTTCTCTTTTTCAGACAAATCAAATAGGCGTAAATCGATAGTCACAGTTAAATAATCAAATTTGGCAACAGAAAAAGTTCGTATGGTCATTCACGGGTACAGGGAAGTGATAATGTTCCTACCGTGTGTGCACAGAAAAATTATGCACAAGAAAACTCATTTTGGCTCTCCTGTAAAATTTCGAAAATGTTGTTTACGCCTCTTTGTGTTATCAGAGGCGATATATGCTAATATGGGATAAAGGCAAGCGTGATAATATACATATTTTTTTAAATCATGTACTTTTCCTAATTCCCCGGAAACTGATGAATTGCCCCTCAGAGCCAGCTCGGAACAGCTCGGAAGACGCTCAGCGGGCTCGCCAGGAGAAGCTCAAGGCGAAGCAACAGTTCAAGATAGAGTTCAACCCCAATCTGAAGATCAGCGCCAGATTCAGTGGGGGGGGGGAGCGGGGGGATACCACCTGGCTGAGTGAGAGGACCATGGGGGCGTGGAGCAGCCGCAAGGTCACTTACTCGGAGGACTGCCACGCCGACCCCTCGGACCTGCTCAGGTGAGACTTCTTTTTCTCTACACAAAAGTATAGGGTTGGGTGGAAGAGATGTATTTTTTTTTTTTTTTTTAAGACCATGGTAAACTTTTTGACCATTGTGTACACCCGTCAGTGTAATTTTACAAATGAAACATATATCCATCTATCCCGACCTCAGTAGCTTGATCGATAAGGCAGCGGACTTGTAACCTGGAGGTCGGTGGTTCAAGTCCCGGTTTCAGCGTAGATTTAGTAAAGCGAGTTTGAGTAGTTGTGATATCACGAAAGTGATTAACACACACATATGATAACTTTTTTTTTTAAGTAGTGCTTTATTTAGACTGTCAGCGCAAGACAGGTAGTCCCATTATGCCAACAGTTTAACAAAGCACTTCTTTGTTTATTTGAGTTTAAATACAATGTAAATAAAAAAACAATTAGAGAGTAAAGATAATAGAAAACAAGATAAGGAAATAATAGTGGAAGATAATATAACAACAGTAGTAGGTAATAATGGTAGTTAAAGAAAAGCAAAAAGTAAAGAAAAAAAATCACATTCAATCACACATTCACACCAGGTACGGCAGTATAAAGACAAAAAAGTCAAAAAATAAGGTCCACTACTTGCCGGTACAGAATTTTTTTGTTGAATCTAGAATGTAGGGAAAACGTCATTCTACCAAATTTTTAACAAATCTGAAGAGAATCGGTTGAGAACTTTTGTAAATACAAGTGAAAAATCTCTTATTCCAAAGATAGTAAAAATTGAAAAATTTGATTACCATTCACGAGGAAGTATTGTGTCCATATTTTTTTTTTTTTTTTTTTTTTTTTTTTTTTCAACTTTATTTTTATAATAAACATTTTAACAATTCACACAATAAGTAAGTTATAATATTACAGAGTACAATTTTTAAGGATGAATAAGATAATAATGATAAAGGTATTTAAAGTGTATGTTTACTTGTCTCAGATTCTTCCTGCACAAGAGACTCAGGTTTGACCTCAAGGCTCTCCTGCGCAACTCGGATCTGTTCAACACCACCTCGCGCATGCCCACTACAGAGCAGAAGCTAGACGGTGATGCTTTGGACTCTCAGGTAAACATTATCTATTCATTATTTTAGCAGCAAGCCTAAGCAGAAGCTAGACCGTGATGCTCTAGACTCTCAGGTAAACATTATCTATTTTTTATTTTAGCAGCAAGCCTAAGCAGAAGCTAGACGGTGATGCTTTGGACTCTCAGGTAAACATTATCCATTATTCCAGCAGTAAGCCCAAGACATATTATTATGTGGTAAAAATCCTGATTGGGAGGATAACTTGTCATGTCCCAGCTGGGTTTCGAACCCACGACCTCTGGAGTCTTTGGATTCACAGAGTGCCGCCTTTACTACTGAGCTACCGGGACAGACAGACCGGGACAGATTTAACGGTGACCTCTAAAAGTTTCTCGGATCACCTTTGGAATTTCAAACGGTACCCCCTTTTTTTCATGACATTTTTAAAATCTATACAAAATTTCAAGTCTTGTAATTTTTGTCACACTTACTTTCACACACTTTAGGGTGGGTGAGATTTTTTTTCCACACTTAAACTATGATAAATGATAAATGATAAATGCCCGCAGAACGGGTGTATATTAACGAGCCGAGCTCTATTTACACAAATACACAAATAATATTAATAATAAAAGGATAAAAATAAACAAAGGTTACAAAAATACTAATAATAAATCACAAATACATCACAAGGGTAAACTAAAGTTCATAAAATATACTAGAAAGTACAATAAATAGAAAATTGTGAAATAACCACAACATGTCAAAAAAAAACTGTCAAAATAAAAAAATAAACAAAATAATAAATAAAATAAAACAAAATAAAAATAAATACATATTATAATCCTATAATTATAAGATCGTGTCAGAAGTCAAACTCAGTAGTATCATTTGCCAAGCGCATCATCCTGTTTAGAGGAGAAAAGTGTGTGTAGTTGGTAGGGCATGTTTTCATATGAAAAGTATGAGCACGCCTAAGTCTACGATGGCAGTCCAACGAAACCCCACTCAAAAGATCACTGCAGTCCACCTCGCCAGATAACAGCTTGCGAAAGAAGTTTAGATCAGCTTGAAGACGGCGATCCTTGAGACATTCAATATCGATCTGGTGATTAGGAAAACGGATATTAAGATAATACAGGAACCTTCTCTGAACCCTGTCTAATAACAGCTCATGCACGTTGTAATAAGGACACCATACAACGCAGGCATATTCTAGTAAGGATCGAACCAGAGAGAAATATAGAAGTCTAAATGAAGAAGAAGACAAGCCTTTTGATGTTCTAAAAATGTAACCGAGGATTCGATGGCATCGCATTGAGAGATTGGCGATATGGGTAGAAAACGATAAGGTCGGATCAAGACTGACACCCAGATCTTTGATTGTTTCGACATGTTTGAGAGGTTGTGAATCAATACAGTATGTAAAGCTACTGGGCTCCCTGCATCTAGAGAAGGACATATGAGCACACTTACTCAAGGTAAGTTGCAAACCATTGAGTTTTAGCCATTGGCTGAATGATGTTAAATCCTTCTGCAAGAGAATGCAATCATCCTCGCTAGCTATAGCTTTGTAAATCTTCACATCATCTGCAAACATTTGGAAAGAAGAATATTTAATGACATTAGAGAGATCATTGAAGAAAAGACTGAACAAAAGCGGACCGGAATGGCTACCTTGACCAACTCCAGATGACACAAGAATTGAACCTGAAACGCTGTCACCAATTTTTACAATTTGAGAACGGTCGGTGAAGGAGCTGTCCAACCAACGAAGAAAGGTCTCGCCTATGCCATAGGATCTTAATTTGGCAATAAGATATTTGGTATTTACTCGGTCAAAGGCCTTTGCAACGTCAGTATAGATGGCATGGACCTCATTGCCACACTGAATAGAACTCAAAATGTCATTCTGGAAACACAAAAGATTGGTAACTGTCGACCTCTTGGCCATAAACCCATGTTGATGATCAGATATAAACTGCTTACAGGCAAATGACAGTTTTGATGAAACCAATTTATCAAGGACTTTAGGTATAGAAGATTGTATGCAGACACCTCGGTAATTCGATATATTGGAACGATCCCCGCTTTTATGAATAGGAAAGACATAACTAGATTTCCACAAGGTTGGATATACTCCTGAAAACATAGATAAATTGAACAAGAACGATAAAGGAGTAGCCAAAGAAGATGCACATTTCTTTAGAATATAAGGAGGAACGCCGTCTGGACCAGAAGAATATTTCTCTGTAAGTGCCGAAAGTGCTTTGAAAATCTCAAAAGAAGACAACGAAAAAACATCAAAGTCAATACTATTCAGCAGAGGATAAACTGGAATAGGACGGTTAGAAGACACATACGCAGTCGAGAAAGATGTGCTGAATAAATTGGCAGACTCGTCACCATTGCTACTAGCTACGTCATTCAAATACATATTTTTGGGAAATCCATCAATTTTCCGAGTGACATTTACAAACTTCCAAAAAGACCGAGGGTTGGATTTCAAACTTTCGTCAGACTTTTTCAAGTAATCATCATAACAATGTTTGTTAAGATAATTACATCGGGAACGTAACCTTGAAAAACAGATATAGTCTGACTGCAGTCCAGATTTTTTGTAAACCACATGAGCTTTTTTCTTCTCGAAGATAGTCTGTCTAAGTTCTTTCGAAAACCAAACGGGAAAACTTGAATGAAACACGCGTTTCCGTGGTGTGGTTGATGATATGCCTGTTAACAGAATGTCGTAAAAAGTTTCAGTAACAATTTGGACATCAGTATACAGGGAAAGAAAAGACCAATCAACATTTTTTAAATATCGATTCAAACCAACCAAGTCACATTTGGCATAATCATAGACAGTACTATCTCTTGAAAGAAGCTCACACCCATGAGGAACGGGGATTTCAAATGAGAAAGAATTATGGTGAAAGTTATCCGACAGTAATGGATCTACACAGGGGCTTGTAGTTACGCTAACGTCATTCGTAAACAAGAGATCAAGGAAGACCCCATGGTTATTAGGAAGGGTATTAACCTGGTAGAGTGAAACACTGTTGAACGACTCACACACATGAACAGCTGATGACGAGAGAGGACAGTCTACAACCATAGACGAATCCTCATCGATACTCCATATTGCATTTCTCAAATTGTAATCACCCACAACAATAACCTTGGACTCAGTAAATCTGCAGCAAAGATACTCGACAACGGTACAGTGCTCAACATAGGCCTCCTGAACGGTACATGGTGGAAGGTAGACGCAGCACAATAGTAAGCTAGTAGCACCAACCTGAACAAAAACAAAAACATGTTCATAAGGAAAAGAAGGCGGACTAACAGTGATCCTATGGGATTTAAACCTACTATTTACTGCTATTAACGTACCCCCACCCGAGCCAAAACCCCACCGTGACAGATCTCTGTCACAACGGTAAACCTCGTAGTTTTGAAATTTAGCTTCACTTTCAGATATATCATCATTTAACCAAGTTTCGTCAAGAAAAATAAAATCATAAATAGAAACATTAACAATTTGTCTTAAATTATTCAACTTGGATTTGATACCGCCAGCGTTATGATAATAGCATGTCAGTGAAGTTAAACGTTCTTCGCTTTTCGAGGCGGAAGAACTTTTCGCTCGGAGTTTTTTGAAGCCGAACTACTGGCATCAAACTTAGCCGCAAGAACCGCTACCGGCTCCTGAGTATCCGTGGACCCGCTCCCAGAGGTGTTTAGGGAAGAAGGTCCAGCCGAGTCCGAATGCTTCACAGCGCTCTTAGTAACAGATGGCTTCTTCAATGGAGCTTTCCCAGATTGGTCTCCCGTTTTCTTGGCCGGACCCTTACTGAATGATTTATGAGGTGGGCCGCTGCTGTCATATGTCTCCACAACATACTGAGGCAGCAACCGACCACTGAAAATCTTCACAAAGGAACCTTCAGGCCAGGCACCCCCAGACGCGACCAGGTGACATTGATCCGCCTGAATGACCAAGTGAAATGATGAGTAGGATGAATGGCGTGACTTCATCTTTGAACACTTGACAGAAGACAGGTCAGGAACATTAGACATCAGATCCTTGGCCAAAGCTTCCGCGGACACATCAGGATTTAGTCTAGACACAAAGTAAGGTGTGTACTTTGTGTATGGAACCGTTGTCACGACGTCAGATTTCCGGGATCCAACAAAGGAAACACCACGATCCTTGCCATTTGAGTCGCCGCGGTCCTCCGCACCAACTCGAGAACACCCAGCCTCAGATCCCAGGTTCGACCCAGATGACGTCAGCTCGGCTATTCTCTTGTTCAGCAGACTTATCAGTTGCTCCTGTTCAGTCACACGTTTCTCTAACTGACTAACGTACTTGTCAATAGGTACACTAGTAGAAGCACCGGAATTCTCAGGTAACTGGTTCGGGACCGAAGACGGCATGGTAGGCGGTGGGTAGAAGATAACCGATAAAGCAAATGAATGAAATAATCCAAGTATTTCAAGGTCAAATATTGATTCAAAGTGATAGGGGACCGTTAGGTTTGAATATTAGGTAGGTAGAGATAGATATTAGCTATATGATAATATGTATCTAGTACCTCACCTAGGCTTGCGTATGAAGAAAGAAAAAACAATTCACGAAACAGAACTTTTTTATAAAACGTCACACAAAAAATCTAATTACAAATTCGGATCCAGCGAACAAAAATACGTCAATTAACACATAGAAAATAAAAAATAACGGTAATTTAACACTAAAAACAAATAAAAAACAGAGAGCAAATTTTTGAACGATACGAATCAGTAAATGATTACATGGGACCACCGGCATATCAAATTAGTCTAATTATGAGTGCGGCATATCAAATTAGTCTAATTTTAGGTATTGGTCTAATTTTTTAATATTGGTTTTTTCATTTTATTGATCTCTAGTATAGGGAACCCAAATAGTTAATTATTCTAAAACAAGATTTTTCGCTACGAAGGCGGACTAAATCTTCGTTACGCCACAGATGTAATATACAGCTACAAAGCCCGGCTTAAATATGACCTCTTAGTGACTGAGTAGTTTTGTGATTAACGATTGTGATTAACACTTATGTGGGAAAATGTTTTGGGGGTGCTGCCACATAAAACAGTACTAAATTGGGATTTATAGTGTTGCTCTTTCAGTATCTAAAATGTTTTAGTTTGTCTATCATGCCAATCAAAGAATTATACTAGAAATGTGTGATAATTTTCATTGTGTATGAGCTAGGACTTGAGAATATCCTCTCTTTTTCTTTTTCGTCAGGGGTGCTGCAGTTCCACAGCTCCTTAGCACCAGTCGTGCTTGATTTAAATAACATCTCAAAACTTTTTTTACTTTCCTTATCTTATAATAAGGAAAGTATTGTATTCGTCGAAAATTTGACCTACCCAGTTTTTCACATTTCTGGACGAATCATGGCCTCAGGATACCAAAAAAGTTGTTTTCAGCCATTGGTCCGTGCGTCTGTCTGTCTGTGTGTGTGTGTGTGTGTGTGTGTGTGTGTGTGTGTGTGTGTGTGTGTGTGTGTGTTTACGGATTAATAATTAGCCGAACGCGTAAAAGAAAAATTAATACTTAGCCGAACTTTACACAAATATCCAATACTTAGCCGAACCATGAGAGGTTCGGCTAATTCCTTTTTCCATTTTCATTGAAAATATAACTTTTTAAGTTTTCTGAGTGGTATTGGCGCATAGAGAATGAGTTGAAGAAATTGTATTAATAATTTGAAAAATAAATATTGGATAGTCTTTCTCATTTTACAAAAAATCCCAATAAAATTGATGTTCGTCTAAATATTGATTTTTCTTTTACGTATATTCTTACGCAGCAATAATTAGACGAACCAAAAATCAGTATCGAAGCTACGGTTTTTTTTTTGTTGAAACTTCGTTAATTTTTTTTTTTTGTTTCAACTGCTCGTCCCGACCACTGGAAGTCCGAGATACTCTTTAAGTGTAATTTTGTATCTGTTTAATCCTGTAATATAATTTATAATTTACATTTATTATGTGTATTGGAAAATTTCCAGTAAATCTACTTTCTTTACCTCTGCAGCTGGAAAGTAATTCAAATAGAATTCTCGTATAAGTATGAGGATTTGAGGAATAATAAGGCTTTACCATAACCTCTACAAGTTGAACATAATTATACACTCAGCGAGTGCTCACTAAATCTACAAGTGGAACGATCCGTGATCATAAATTTTGATTTTGTTTCTTTTTATTTTTTAATAAAAAGGTGATTGTTTCAAGGACTTTTTTTATTTCTTAGCCATGAAACAGGAGCTACTATAGACCTTTGTGGTTTGTGTTAATGGGCGAGAAGTGACTCATTACTACCCATTTAGGTGCTGGGTCATCACGAGAGCACCGGATGGTATCCCTTACAAACAACTATAACCAAATTTAGAATACAATTTTTTGTCGGCTCCAGCGATCGAACCCGCGGACCTTTTGTACGAGTGCTTAGCTACCGAGCTAATCGTGAGCTTGAATTTTTGCATTGATTGTTCTTAATATAATTTAGCTACCTCTTTCACCTGAAAAGTGGAATGAATGGAAGAGAAATTTGTTTAGATGAAACACAGCCTAAGCGGAATACCTGGATATGTAGACTGGATAGGTAGAATACAGGAGCGATTCCACATATCCACATTTATTTAGTTTGAATAATTTGAAACCTGCCAGACGAATGATAAATCTTTTTTCACGTGTATGATTCTTTTGCTGCAAGTTAAAAGTGACTACCATATTATAATATTATGCCCAAGAGCGGTACCAAGTACTCGTACATAGTTACTATTTTTACTTTTAACGGGTGTATTATACTACTGAATACTATTTTTATTTTTGACGGGTGTATTGTACAGTTAAATACTATTTTTGATTTTGACGGGTGTATTGTACTACTAAATACTATTTTTACTTTTGACGGGTGTATTGTACTACTAAATACTATTTTTACTTTTGACGGGTGTATTGTACTACTAAATACTATTTTTACATTTGACGGGTGTATTGTACTACTAAATACTATTTTTACTTTTGACGGGTGTATTGTACAGCTATATACTATTTTTACTTTTGACGGGTGTATTGTACTACTAAATACTAATTTTACTTTTGACGGGTGTATTGTACAGCTAAATACTATTTTTACTTTTGACGGGTGTATTGTACAGCTAAATACTATTTTTTACACTGAGAAAAATGAAATTTAAAAATGAACGTAGAAAAAATTTAGTTTAAAATACCTAAAATTGCATACTTGATGAGCATTGAAGGCAAAATGTCAAATATAATAAAATACCCCTTCAACTTTCGCTGAGTATGCAAACAAGTGGTTCCAAATGCTTGGTAAGGCTTTATTCACCACTGCCTATCTTCAGTTCAAATTTGAAAGAAATCCTTAAAAAAAGAGGTTATATGTCGACATGTTTTGCTTAGGATTTGACTCGATCTGAGATTTTGGATGTTTTCAGAAATCGAATGAACTTATCTTTCGAACCGTACGTCCGATTTGAATAAACTAAAGTGCTATCGATAGATCTAGTGGATTGTAAGATAAGCTGTTCTCGTTCATTTTCTGTCATTTTACATAAAGGGTTACTTTTTAACGGAAAACACTTTTGACGCACAACTGGGTTAAGAATGGCCTGGGTTATCAAATACTATGCATGCGATTTCAAAAAAATAAACCCAATGAGGCAGATCTTTCAAAACGTTATCCCAAATTGGCATAAAAATATCAACATATTATTTCATTCCGTCCATTTCTTATCAAAAATGTCTATTTTGGGCTACCTCGAACTTTCAAAGGTCTGAAAACCTGGCAAAAATGCAAGCATCAAAAATCTGTGTTAGTCCATGCTTAATCGTTAGTTGAGAGCTATTGAAATCAACGTTTGTTTTTCAAAAACGCCTTCATATTATCATGTTATGCAATCATTTTGAAGGAGCCATTGTGGCTTTCCTGTTGGCGGTACGGAAATTTTTTGGGAACCAAAAACGTATATTTTTGACTATTTCTTTCTAAAATTTAGTTTAAAATACCTAAAATTGCATACTTGATGAGCATTGAAGGCAAAATGTCAAATATGATAAAATACCCCTTCAACTTTCGCTGAGTATGCAAACAAATGGTTCCAAATGCTTGGTAAGGCTTTATTCACCACTGCCTATCTTCAGTTCAAATTTGAAAGAAATCCTTAAAAAAGAGGTTATATGTCGACATGTTTTGCTTAGGATTCGACTCTATCTGAGATTTTGGATGTTTTCAGAAATCGAATGAACTTATCTTTCGAACCGTACGTCCGATTTGAATGAACTAAAGTGCTATCGATAGATCTAGTGGATTGTAAGATAAACTGTTCTCGTTCATTTTCTGTCATTTTAGATAAAGGGTTACTTTTTAACGGAAAACACTTTTGACGCACAACTGGGTTCAGAATGGCCTGGGTTATCAAAAACTATGCATCTGATTTCAAAAAAAAAACGCAATGAGGCAGATCTTGCGAAACGTTATCCCAAATTGGCATAAAAACATCAACATATTATTTCATTTCGTCCATTTCTTATCAAAAATGTCTATTTGGGCTTACCTCGAACTTTCAAAGGTCTGAAAACCTGGCAAAAAATCTGTGTTAGTCTATGCTTAATCGTTAGTTGAGAGCTATTGAAATCAACGTTTGTTTTTCAAAAACCCCTTCATATATCCAATTTATGCAATCATTTTGAAGGAGCCTTTGTGGCTTTCCTGTTGGCATAAAAACATCAACATATTATTTCATTCCGTCCATTTCTTATCAAAAATGTCTATTTTAGGCTACCTCGAACTTTCAAAGGTCTGAAAACCTGTCAAAAATGCAAGCATCAAAAATCTGTGTTAGTCCATGCTTAATCGTTAGTTGAGAGCTATTGAAATCAACGTTTGTTTTTCAAAAACGCCTTCATATTATCATGTTATGCAATCATTTTGAAGGAGCCATTGTGGCTTTCCTGTTGGCGGTACGGAAATTTTTTGGGAACCAAAAACGTATATTTTTGACTATTTCTTTCTAAAATTTAGTTTAAAATACCTAAAATTGCATACTTGATGAGCATTGAAGGCAAAATGTCAAATATGATAAAATACCCCTTCAACTTTCGCTGAGTATGCAAACAAATGGTTCCAAATGCTTGGTAAGGCTTTATTCACCACTGCCTATCTTCAGTTCAAATTTGAAAGAAATCCTTAAAAAAGAGGTTATATGTCGACATGTTTTGCTTAGGATTCGACTCTATCTGAGATTTTGGATGTTTTCAGAAATCGAATGAACTTATCTTTCGAACCGTACGTCCGATTTGAATGAACTAAAGAGCTATCGATAGATCTAGTAGATTTTAAGATAAGCTGTTCTCGTTCATTTTCTGTCATTTTACATAAAGGCTTACTTTTTAACGGAAAACACTTTTGACACCCAACTGGGTTAAGAATGACCTGGGTTATCAAAAACTATGCATGCGATTTCAAAAAAATAAATGTTGATGTTTTTATGCCAATTTGGGATACCGTTTCGAAAGATCTGCCTTATTTCGTTAATTTTTTAAAATCGCATGCATACTTTTTGATAACCCAGGCCATTCTTTCAAATTTGAACTGAAGATAGGCAGTGGTGAATAAAGCCTTACCAAGCATTTGGAACCACTTGTTTGCATACTCAGCGAAAGTTGAAGGGGTATTTTATTATATTTGACATTTTGCCTTCAATGCTCATCAAGTATGCAATTTTAGGTATTTTAAACTAAATTTTAGAAAGAAATAGTCAAAAATATACGTTTTTGGTTCCCAAAAAATTTCCGTACCGCCAACAGGAAAGCCACAAAGGCTCCTTCAAAATGATTGCATAAATTGGATATATGAAGGGGTTTTTGAAAAACAAACGTTGATTTCAATAGCTCTCAACTAACGATTAAGCATAGACTAACACAGATTTTTTGCCAGGTTTTCAGACCTTTGAAAGTTCGAGGTAAGCCCAAATAGACATTTTTGATAAGAAATGGACGAAATGAAATAATATGTTGATGTTTTTATGCCAATTTGGGATAACGTTTCGCAAGATCTGCCTCATTGCGTTTATTTTTTTGAAATCAGATGCATAGTTTTTGATAACCAGGCCATTCTGAACCCAGTTGTGCGTCAAAAGTGTTTTCCGTTAAAAAGTAACCCTTTATCTAAAATGACAGAAAATGAACGAGAACAGTTTATCTTACAATCCACTAGATCTATCGATAGCACTTTAGTTTATTCAAATCGGACGTACGGTTCGAAAGATAAGTTCATTCGATTTCTGAAAACATCCAAAATCTCAGATAGAGTCGAATGTTAAGCAAAACATGTCGACAGATAACCTCTTCTTTAAGGATTTCTTTCAAATTTGAACTGAAGATAGCCAGTGGTGAATAAAGCCTTACCAAGCATTTGGAACCACTTGTTTGCATACTCAGCGAAAGTTGAAGGGGTATTTTATCATATTTGACATTTTGCATTCAATTTTCATCAAGTATGCAATTTTAGGTATTTTAAACTAAATTTTAGAGAGAAATAGTCAAAAATATACGTTTTTGGTTCCCGAAAAATTTCCGTACCGCCAACAGGAAAGCCATAAAGGCTCCTTCAAAATGATTGCATAACTTCGATACATGAAGGGGTTTTTGAAAAACAAAAGTTGATTTCAATAGCTCTCAACTAATTATCAAGCATGGACTAACACAGATTTTTGATGCTTGCATTTTTGCCAAGTTTTCAGACCTTTGAAAGTTCGAGGTAGCCCAAAATAGACATTTTTGATAAGAAATGGACGGAATGAAATAATATGTTGATGTTTTTATGCCAATTTGGGATAACGTTTCGCAAGATCTGCCTCATTAGGTTTATTTTTTTGAAATCGCATGCATAGTATTTGATAACCCAGGCCATTCTTAACCCAGTAGGGTGTCAAAAACTGTTTTCCGTTAAAAAGTAACCCTTTATCTAAAATGACAGAAAATGAACGAGAACAGCTTATCTTAAAATCTACTAGATCTATCGATAGCACTTTAGTTCATTCAAATCGGACGTACGTTTTGAAAGATATGTTCATTTGATTTCTGAAAACATCCAAAATCACAGATCGAGTCGAATTTTACGCAAAACATGTCAACATATAACCTTTTTTCTTTAAGGATTTCTTTCAAATTTGAACTGAAGATAGCCAATGGTGAATAAAGCCTTACCAAGCATTTGGAACCACTTGTTTGCATACTCAGCGAAAGTTGAAGGGGTATTTTATCATATTTGACATTTTGCCTTCAATTCTCATCAAGTATGCAATTTTAGGTATTTTAAACTAAATTTTAGAGAGAAGTAGTCCAAAATATACGTTTTTGATTCCCGAAAAATTTCCATACCGCCAACAGGAAAGCCACAAAAGCTCCTTCAAAATGATTGCATAACTTCGATACATGAAGGGGTTTTTTAAAAACAAAAGTTGATTTCAATAGCTCTCAACTAACTATTAAGCATGGACTAACACAGATTTTTGATGCTTGCATTTTTGCCAGGTTTTCAGACCTTTGAAAGTTCGAGGTAGGCCAAAATAGACATTTTTGATAAGAAATGGACAGAATGAAATAATATGTTGATGTTTTTATGCCAATTCGGGATAACGTTTCGCTAGATCTGCCTAATTGCGTTAATTTTTTTGAAATCGCATGCATAGTTTTTGATAACCCAGGTCATTCTTAACCCAGTTAAGTGTCAAAACTGTTTTCCGTTAAAAAGTAACCCTTTATCTAAAATGACAGAAAATGAACGAGAACAGCTTATCTTACAATCTACTAGATCTATCGATAGCACTTTAGTTCATTCAAATCGGACGTACGGTTCGAAAGATAAGTTCATTCGATTTCTGAAAACATCCAAAATCTCAAAAAGATGAATATTGAAAGTATGAATAAACAGGGTACGACAGGGGTCAATCTCATCATCCACACCCCAAATAAAATTAAGGATAGTGAACTTCACATTTCGGTTTTGCGGTAAACTAGGAATTTATTTGCAAACACCGAATACAATATGGTACTAATGGAACGAACCGATATTTTACAATCTCAAAACTGAAGGTTGATTCTTCAACTTAATCTAATTTTAAAGGGTGGTCTAGAAAAATCTTGACGCATGTTAATGGTAGGACATATTTATATACACACATTTCCACAAATAATCAAGAAGCATTTCATCGGGTATCTCTTCGTTTCGTGGTACAAGATATAACTGTTCACGAGATATGGTTAGAGGTCAGGCGCACGGTTACTATTACCAAGAAGCTCATACAAAATTAATAAATTAAAAATTGGACCATCTACAATACGTTTTTTTTTTTTTTTTGTCAATAAATAAATATAAATATCCTTCAAAAAAAATCTACAATACGCCCCCTACATGTTTGTATGTATGCAAAATTTCATTGACATTCGTTCGGTAGTTTCTGAGATTTTAGGTGTTGGGTCAAAAAGAACGCCCCGGAAAATATTCCCTTCAAACAAGTATAAGCAAATTTTGAATACTAGTTCTATTGTTTCTGCGAGGGTTCGAACCCGGGACCTTCCGCATGGCAAGCGAGTTCTTAATCACTGAGATATTCGTGCGTCCATATTATGTCGAAATAATTTTAAGATAAAAAATATTTGGCTTTTTTGTTTAACTTAATTATTTATTTTCAGATGGCCGTTTCGCCAGTTATGGCATCGTCAGTGAACTAAAGACTAGATTTAAAACTAATCATAGAGGGGACTTATTAGCTAACTATAATAAAATAAGAAGTTGTAAAGTCGAGGAACAGGATAATTTCCTCCATTCTCCCTTTAATTTTAATTCTAACCGTCTGAATTTAATAAAACATACCTTGTTTACTTTTCTTATCCTATATATAAAAAGGAAAGTAATGGAATCCCAAAAATTTGCCAGCCTCCATGGCGTAACGGTTGTGACTACTGCCCGTAGTCCCAAGTTCAATTCCCGGTTGAAGCAGACTTTTCGCACAGAAAATTCTATTCCCTCCGAACACGTGAGGCTGACTATTCCGGCCCTAGTGGGTAGCTGGTACAATTCCTAACGAATGGAGGGTAAAACCCCCATCCTGACTATCTGAAGTCGGCAAACGTACAGGATAATTTCCTCCATTCTCCCTTTGTTTTTATTTCTAACGGTCTGAATAAAACACACCCTTTTTTCATTTATATGAGTTGCATCTGTACTTTGCCTTTGGAGCGTGGTAGGTAGGTATGTCGTATGCCCCTTTGATAATAAAGCCATAAAACACAAGAGATCTGCACTTTAACACGTTCGTTACCGAACGGCCATATGTGGATGTTTTTGTGTTTTTGTCTGGGACCGAACGGCCATATGTGGCTGTTATCAAAATTTTAACGAGGGACCGGACATCCATATATGGCCTTTTGGAGGTAGGTTGTTAGTATTAGAACAGATATAGGATCGATTCTTCTACAAATACGATGCCAAATATGCAAAAAAAAAACCTGGGGACCAAAATTTGGTCCCCAGTATGCAACAGCAACTTTACCGCCTGGTCCCTACGTAAAACTTGAAAAAATTGGCTTGGTAACGAACGTGTTAAAAGCTAAACCAAAATTGATCCTTCATTATTAACAACTTTGACCTTCCCACAGACCCTCCACAGAAGAAGGGAAAATACTGCTATACCTACATCTTAGTCCTTGGGTTGTGGGCTCCAGATTGTTGAATGCTATAATAATTCAGAAAGCAATTCAAATCAGTTTAACAGAGAGAGAATAAAATACACTGCCATTTATGGACACAATACTTCCTCGTGAATGGTTGTGGCATTCCCCGTGAAAATTTCGGTTTTTTTTTTAAATAACAGAGCTTAATCATAATTTTTTTTAAAAAAATAAAATCAAATTGCATTATTTAAAACGCTGATACGCATATACATATAAAATTTCATCATAAAATCGGGTGTACCACCGTTCACGAGATATAAGAGTAGAAGAAAAAAAAAAAAAAAATAGTGGTCAAGCGCATGGTCTCTATTACCAAGAACCGCAGTTGCGAAGTTCATGAATTTAAAATGGGACCACCTACAGTACGTCTTTTATGTGTGTGCAAAATTTCATAAATATTATCTGTTTAGTAGTGTCTGAGATTTGCGAGTTATAGGGAATGTATTTAACAGACCGACAGACAGACACAAAACTAAAGTTGCTCAGGAGGTCCAGAAATATGAAAAAATGACATTGGAGCAAAAATTATATTTTACAATACTTCCGATTTCTAATGTTACACATTGCTTGGAAGTAATAAGAAATTATAAAGTCGGCAAACTGTACAATATAATTTCCTCCATTCTCCCTTTTTTTTTATTTCTAACGGTCTGAATTTATTAAAACAGACCCTTTTTATTTATATGACTTGCATCTGTACTTTGCCTGTGGAGCGTGGTAGGTAGGTCGTATGCCCCTTTGGTAATGGAGCCATAAAATACAAGAGATCTACACTTTTAAACCGAAACCAAATTAGATCCTTTATTATGTATTAACAACTATGACCTTCCCACAGACCCTCCACAGAAGTAGCGAAAATACTGCTATATGTATACTATTTTCGGGACTCCGTTGTGGCCGCTTGCCATATGTATACATAAATTTGAAGAGAATCGGTTGAGAACATGGTATTATAGTAAGTTTACTTAGATAGAACAAAAATATATACAGTAATATACAATGAAATTATAAAGAAAAACAAAAGGATTGAGCAAAGATACAAGAACAAAAAAAAAGAGAATGAAGTTTAAAAACAGAGCGCGCGATTAGCTCAGTGGTTAAGCACTCGCTTGCCATGCGGAAGGTCCCGGGTTCGAACCCCCGCGCCGACAGAAATTTGTATTCTTAATTTGGTTACAATTGTTTGTAAGGGATACC
Organism: Bactericera cockerelli; assembly: GCA_024516035.1. NCBI lineage: Eukaryota > Metazoa > Arthropoda > Insecta > Hemiptera > Triozidae > Bactericera > Bactericera cockerelli. The sequence continues at coordinate 27,800,555 of CM044964.1, read as the reverse complement.
TTCCGGTGCGCTCGTGTTGACCCAGCACCTAAATGGGAAGTATTGTGTCACTTCTCGCCCATCAGAGGGGAGGCATACTACGGGATGGGCAGGCTACAACACAGACCACAAGCGTCTACAGTAGCTCCTGTTTCATGGCTACGAAATAAAAAAGGCTGTGAAAAACTCATCTTTAAAAAAAAAAAAGAAGTTAATGTCCTACCTAAAGGGCGGAGTTATATATTGCCTGTGGCAATCTCTTCCACCCAACCCTTAGAACATTTGTAAATACATTTGTAGATTCAGTTAAAAAAAAATCTCTGATTCTAGCGATAATAAAAGTAGAAAAAATTGAATGTCATTCACGAGGAAGTATTATGTCCATAATTGGCAGTGTATTTTATTCTCTTTCTGTACCGATCTGATCATACCAACATTGCCTATTGCTTTCTGAATTATTATAGCATTCAACAATCTCGAACTCACAACCAAATGACTAATAATAGGTACAAGGTACATAGCAGTATTTTCCCTTCTTCTGTGGAGGGTCTGTGGGAAGGTCATAGTTGTTAACACATAATAAAGGATCAAATTTGGTTTAGGTTTAAAAGTGCAGATCTCTTGTATTGGCCTTCTTATAAAAGGGGATACCTACCACGAAATTTATCGGAAGTAATAGTAGGACCTGACTCATCTAACGAAACTTATCGCACATAAAGTTTCGTTCCATTAAGTAGATAATGCCTTGATCTAATCATTTCTTTTCCCTGCCCGAGCAAAGCTATGTTAAGACAATAATAATATATACTTTTCAATTATTTATTTTTTTAAAAGCGACGTTAAACCTCACTTTTAACTGCATGGTCATATGACGACGGGGGTGTTACCCTCTATTCGCAGGAAACTAAAAAACCGGCTATCCACATAAACCTCACCCAGCCTTTGTTGGGCCGGAATGCCAGCATCACGAAGTCTACACCTCGCTGTACCTTGCTCAACTTCGGTGATCCTACAAGAACCGGTCCCTTCAACGCTGGCTCAAAAATCGTTAATGTTCGGTTAAGTACTATTTTTTCTTTTGCGTGTTCTGCTAAGTATCAAACGCGAAAATGGTTCGTCTAAGTATTGCTGAGTGTGGAAATTTTAGAGACCGGCACTGGTCGCTTCGCGCTCGGGAATTAGCAGAACGTTAGAATTTTTCAATTATTTTTGAAATGGTTGAGAATTGTAAAAAAAAACCGAGAAGTGTGTATCTCTTAAATTGAAATTGCTAGCAATTGATATAAACCTTATTCAAATCGGACAAACTTTTCTTATGTTCGGCTAAGTCGCAACGCAAAAATGGTTCGGCTAAGTATTGCTGCGTGAGGATGTGTGTGGTGTGTGTGTGTGTGTGTGTGTGTGTGTGTGTGTGTGTGTGTGTGTGAACAGGATATCTCAAGAACGGTAAAAGCTAGAGACTTGAAATTTGGTACACAAATTAATTTTATACACCAGACGAACCACGAAACTTTTGGTTGAAATCGGCCGCATTCTGCGGCCACAGGGCCGCAAATGCTAGCCGCAAGCGCCGCTTCTTTAAATTGGTTAAAGATACAAATTTTTTTAGAAAACAACATTTTCTTACATTAAAAAAATAATAGCGGTCTATTCTGATCATTTTTTTGATATCTTGAACTTTTTGGAACTCGGCCCCAATTTACCGGTATTTGGGGGGGACCCGCTTTGACTAACTTTTTTATTATTCATCCTACATGGGGGTTATGACATATCAAATTCAATGATTTTGAAGTGCTGATTACGAATTTGGCATTGGTTTTTAGTTATCTGTTACCGTTGAGTCACCAGTGGCGGAATTCGACTCCTTTTTGGGGGATAAGGAAAGTCGTGTGATGTTTACAGTTACACCAGATTTTTTATATTTATTACTTCTTGGTGTAGAGGGGAATGAGCTCAGCACACTGGCAGCGTTTTCTCTTTGAACTGCCAGTGAGATCCTTTGAACAAGGAAGACTGCTCCCTGGGAGTCTCCGGTCTTTGCTACCAGGTAGCTTCCCAAGGAGTCAATGCAATGAGACATCGGACCCACTGTCTCCACTGTCAAAGCTTTAAACACTTATTCGTTCTCTAGGTTGCTTGATTTTAACTATTTATTCATTTTTTTTACGAATGGTGTTCACATATAATTATGAATTTATTTATCTATGCAGGATACACAGGAGGTTGACCTCTTTTTTCTATTATGTATATTCTATTCTATTCTATTCCAGAACCTGTGTCGCCCTGACTCCCCAAGGGCGCCGTCACCTAACCGCCCGATAGAGGGAGACCTGCCCGATGACGTGGATGACGGAGCCCCCGCTGACTACTACGTGGACTATGAGGACAATCTAGACGCTCACGAGGACAATCTAGGCATGGACGACCCTCATGAGGACAGTCGAGGCGAGGGAGTGAGCGGGCTGGACATGAATGAGTACACGACGGGCGCGTTCATTGGTGATAATCTGCTGCCCCTGCCTAACATAGTGAGTAACACTTCTTTCTTCATTGGTGATAATCTGCTGCCCCTGCCTAACATAGTGAGTAACACTTCTTCTTCTTCTTCATTGGTGATAATCTGCTGCCCCTGCCTAACATAGTGAGTAACACTTCTTTCTTCATTGGTGATAATCTGCTGCCCCTGCCTAACATAGTGAGTAACACTTCTTCTTCATTGGTGATAATCTGCTGCCCTTGCCTAACATAGTGAGTAACACTTCTTCTTCTTCTTCATTGGTGATAATCTGCTGCCCCTGCCTAACATAGTGAGTAACACTTCTTCTTCTTCATTGGTGATAATCTGCTGCCCTTGCCTAACATAGTGAGTAACACTTCTTCTTCTTCTTCATTGGTGATAATCTGCTGCCCCTGCCTAACATAGTGAGTAACACTTCTTCTTCTTCATTGGTGATAATCTGCTGCCCTTGCCTAACATAGTGAGTAACACTTCTTCTTCTTCATTGGTGATAATCTGCTGCCCCTGCCTAACATAGTGAGTAACACTTCTTCTTCTTCATTGGTGATAATCTGCTGCCCTTGCCTAACATAGTGAGTAACACTTCTTCTTCTTCTTCATTGGTGATAATCTGCTGCCCCTGCCTAACATAGTGAGTAACACTTCTTCTTCTTCATTGGTGATAATCTGCTGCCCCTGCCTAACATAGTGAGTAACACTTCTTCTTCTTCATTCTCATATCCAGGTCTTCATATCCAGGTTCTCATTTAAGTAAATTGTAAATATATGAAGTTATTATACTAGATGAAGCGAGTTACTTCGAAGTAATGCCTCGGTAATATAAGTTCCGCAATATAAGTTATCCGGAACTTATATTATATAAAGTAATATAAGTTCCGAAGTAACCTGTAAAAAAAAAGAAAAAGAAAAAAAAAGGTTCTCATATCCAGGTTTAACTGTACACTTATTTCTCCCCGGGTTCTCATATCCCGGTTCTCATATCCAGGTTTGACTGTACACTTATTTTGTCCCCGCCAGATCAACAAGGTGGACCTCCAGATCGACACGCGACGCAAGGTGATCAACATGAAGCTGCTGAAGCGGCTCGCCTGGAAGATCATGAACTTCGACCCTAGGGCGGGGGGCGGGAGCGGGTCGACCCAGAGCATCACGTTCGCCGACCTGTACCGTCGCCTCCTGCGAGACATCCCGCCCACCATGCAGCAAGACTTGACGGCGCCGGTCACTTTCTTCACCGTGCTGATTCTGGTGAACGAGAAATCGCTGAGCATGACCGGTGAGGGCACCGAGGAGCTGACGATCCACAGGAGTGTCACCGGTGCACCACCCAGCAGCAGCGGTGGCAGGTTGAGTCAGGGCCCGCTGGCCGGCGGATTGAACACACCGGTGAGATGAGAACCGCCGCGAGGGTTTGGTTTCGTCAGCTGTGGCCCGTTCCAAAAACACTCTCCACTCTCATAATCTCCAAATCTCCGTTTCAACCGTCACACAACGCACTCTGATTGGTTCATTTGAACGCAAAATCCAATCAGAGTGCGTTGTGTGACGGTTGAAACGGAGATTCGGGGATTATGAGAGTGGAGAGTGTTTCTGGAACGAGCTACTGGTTTCTCGTCTGAGTGCAACCGTTTGTTTTCGCGATATTTTGTCTCATTTTGGATTAAGATGCAAAATGGTAGTTATATTGCTCATTTTTGAATACCTTACTCTACATTTGTTATTATCAAGTTTTATTTACAGTAAAAATATATACGGTCAAAGAGAAGTACAATTATCCTGATATTGAAGAAAGTAACCACCATAGATGTTAATGAATAGTAGATAAAAAAAATACCAAATTTTATTATGGACACAATACTTCATCGTGATGGCTGGGGGACTGTTAACAAGGAGTGGACCAGCATTGGCTTGGTTCTGGGGGCCCGTATCAATTATTAGCCTCCTTGTAAAGACAGTGGTAGAAGTGCTGGGTCATTCCTCCACTGTCTGGCTCGCTTGGCTCTGGTAGCCAGACTGCTACAAGGGCCCCCAGAACCAAGCCAATGCTGGTCCACTCCTTGTTAACAGTCCCCCAGCCCGACAGACTGCTGGTCTACTCCCTTTTTATGATCCCCCAGCCAGACTGCTGGTCTACTCCCTGTTTACAGCTAGTCCCCCAGCCAGACTGTAAAATTATAGAAACAAAACTTGATCAAGGGTAGTGCTAATGCGTACGACATTCTCTTCTATTTGTTGCTGTACATAACAGCATGTCCCGGTAGCTCAGTGGTAAAGGCGGCACTCTGTGAATCCAGAGATTCCAGAGGACGCGGGTTCGAAACCCAGCCGGGACATGACAAGTCATCCTCCCATTTGGGATTTTTACCACATAATACGTCCTGGGCTTACTGCTGGAATAATGGGACTTCCATAGTCCTAATCGGGCAGTATAAATAAGGCGATATTATTATTACTACATATTGAATGCTGTGCATATCGTATTCGAACTGTTGCAATGTTTCAGTCAGTGAGATTTGATCTCATTTGATTCTGAAGAAAGAGCAGAGCATGAAACATTGCGAAACGCTTCGCAACGTTTTGAAACAAAATGTTGCACTCAGGCGCAAACCTGGCCTGAGAGAAGTCTTCTGAAACCTGCAATACACTTAATTTCAACACTGTTTACGCGTATGTAAACAGGACAATAAGTTGGGACAGAATGACAGCATCACGAGGTCCTCGCCTCGCTGGACGTTGCTTAACTTCGGTGATCCTATGAGAACCGGTGCATTCAACACGCCATCAACGACGGTTTTTTTTTTTAATAATAACGACAAAGAAAAAATTCACGTTAATAAAATAAAAATAATCGATCCATTGTTCTTCAATTATATAAAAAAAATTCTTATTCATAAACCTGTCTTCACAGTTGTGAATTTCAAACGAGGTAGTACATGACATAATTATTTCATCGCGGTCAGTTACATAAGTTGTTTACATTCCACTAGTAATATTCAGTATTTCTCGTTCCAGTTTATAACTCCAAATCTCCGTATTTCGTTTTCATCCTCCCATGTGGTCTAGTGGCTAGGATATCTGGCTTTCACCCAGAAGGCCCGGGTTCGATTCCCGGCATGGGAAATTTTTTGACATTATAAAATTATAAACATTTTTTTTTTAAATCAAAGTGAATTTTCAAACTTGATTTTTTTTTTTTTTTTTGAAATTTATTATAGTGTCCGAACATTTTATATTATGTTATATACACTGAATAAATTAGGTAAAATTACATTTCTTGTTGAGATAAATCCAAAAACTGGATGATGGAACTTTCTTCCTTAGAAAGGAAAGGTAATACAGGTAATATATATAGGCTGATACAGAAAAAATGAATCTTGGAGAAAAAATCATAAAGTTAACGATAAAAATAAATAAAAAACATAATAAGAATATATCAACAACAACAAAAATGGAGAAAAAAGCTACATAATCATTGAATAATTTTGTGTTCTGAAAAAACTGTTTTTAGAATACGGGTAATCCTAGACTTCATGTTTGGAGAAGTATCTGGGGAAGAATGGACGATTTTAAGAATGTTCTTCAGGTTGGTAAGGGGAAGATCGGATTGAGCGACAATTTCCTGTTTCTTCTGGGCATTTCTAAGCTTATCCAAAAGATTGCAGAAATCTTCTGCCGTCACAGAGGTTTCCTTGATATCAGTTATTATTTTGGATACCAAGGATTTAAAACCCTCAGAGAGTTCTGGATCCGCAGGGGGGGAGGAGGAGGTTCTGATTTTCTTTTCATGTTGAGTCTCTGGGGCGGGGCGGGTTCTCTTGTTGTTCTTCGCGGTCTCTGGATTTTTGGGTTCGGGCAGGGCAGGAAACTCCTCAGTTGCGGACGTAGCGGTTGATATTTGGGGTGTAGTGATGGCCGGCTCTCCCAGAGATTCTAAAGAAGAAGAAAGTGGGGAGGCGAATTTCGGGAAGAAATCATTCTGCGGGGTGTTAGACTTTTCACAGATTTCCATCTCCGAGTTTTTATCACTGAACTGGCTGGGCGGGGGAGGAGGAAGAAGAGGACAAGAAGGGGAGATATCTTCATCTAAAGGTGGAGAAGAAGGGGAGATATTTCCATCTGAAGTTGGAGAAGATGTAAAATTGATTTTCTCCAATCCTTGTTGGACTGGATGACCTGGAGTCGATTCAGGACAGTTTTTGGAGACATGTCCCTCCTTTCCGCAGCTGAAACATCTTGGGGTGTCAAAGGATAAATAGATTGTATATGGGACATTTTTATATATGACAGTTATGTTAGTAGGGATTTTATCTTTGTCCTCTGTCCGTATCTGAACTTGTCTCTTGTACGCTAAGATGTGCCGCAAGCGATAATCTCGCATACCATAATTTGTCAACTTGATGTCGGACATGAGACGAGCACTTTTATTAAGTTCATTGACTAACAATTCGTTAGGAATGTGGGGAGCCACATTATGCAGGTACAGAATAAGTCCTGGGTCAATTAGTTTTCTTACCGGTAATATATGGTCATCAATAGTAACTGACTCATTTTTGGTAGCGAAATCATTCAACACACTTTGAGAGGAAAGATGCATAACTATTCTGGATCCATTTCTTCCTCCATAGATTATTTGCTGAAAATCACCATCAAGGAGATTTCCAACAGCAATAAAATATTTATCAATTGAGATGGAATCTATGCATGGGAGAAAGAAAGCACATTCGAGAGGGAGCATTAGGGAATCATTCACTGGCTTAGATTGAGATTGAAGAGAAAAGGAAGAACTGAAGGATGATGGAGCTGCTGACCTCTTGTGGGAAAAAGTAGAACCTCGGGAAAGAATGGAAGAGAATGAAGTCATAACGGAGAGAAAATTTCTTCTGAGTTCACGGAATAAAATAATGTGAGTGGCTAAAATCTGGAAAAGTTGCGAACGGGATCAATAAGTAACAATGATAGAAATCATGTTATAGTATGAATGGGAACAAAGGTAGCAATAGAAAACACTACTATGACAAGAAAATAAGGGAAAAAGTTCATTGAAAAAAAGTATTTAATAACTGTTTTTAAACGGAAAAATAGTCAATCAGACATGATTAAGCTCTTCTTTAAAATAACTATGCAAAAATTGAACGTTCAAAACTTATAATAACAGAAAACGTGTAAATAACAGGGAGCGAAAAATTTGTGACTGCTCTGGTGAAGAGTAGGAAGAAGAATGAAACTTGATTTTTAGATTTTTGCCCAATCGATTATTTCTTTCTTAACGTTTACTCTTCCAATCGCATTTCTTTTATGTACGTACAAAATTATTTTTCTCAGAAGTTATTTACAAATTTTAAATTTCATGCCATTCTTGTATGTACTTGATTCTACTTCATAAGGGATTTCTTCCAGAGATTATTTAGTTAATAAAACATGTATGTTTCTTTGTATACAAAGAAAGTTTTTTTCTCTCTCTTTCATTCCATAGGCTATCCAAGACGATAATTTGATTTTTCTGCCGCGGTAGCTCAGTTTTTTACCACATGATAATGCGTCTTGGGCTTACTGCTGGAATAATGGGACCTAATAGTCCTAATCGGGCAGTATAAATAAGGCAATTTTATTATTATTTCAGCCGTTAGAAACTCACCATTCAAATTTGAAACCTTGTGATGCTAGCAATTCTTCGCCCCACGTAGGCTGGGTGAGGTTAATTTGAGTGGTTTGTGAGTTTCCAGCGAATGGAATACAAAAACCCCTGTCACAAATAAGTGAGACTTTGTTTAGACTGAGAGAGTAAAGGGATTCTTTTGTCTCATTCTTGCAGGATAAACAGAGTATTGTATAATATGACCATGCGGTTGAAAGTGACGTTAAACCCAAAAAATATTCTACCCGAGAAATTAATAAAAACATCAATTAAAGTAAATAAATTAAAAACAAATTAATATATTCAATACAGTACAAAAATTTAATACATAGTTCAGTTTTGATTGAAAACAATTCATACTAATTAGCTAATATTATTCCCAGGTATAATTATGATAAAAAGGAATGAAAATATTGGCACTTGCCGTATTAATGAACAGAATATTAATTTGGTTTACCTTATACATTTATGTAGGAGTAACCGTTGCTGAACTGTTTAGCGCACCAGGCTTGCACGCACAGTGACCTGCGTTCGAATCCCAACTTTTCGAATTAATATTCCACATTATTTTCTTTATACTCTCGTCGTCAAGTGGTTAACGCGCTAGTCTGGTAATACAGGTAGCGTAAGGATCCGTTGGTTCGAATCCCACCCAATGCATGAATTTTTCCTCATTAACCGAACAGAATTATCGGGGGAACAGACAGACAAACGAAAGCCAAATTGTCCAGTACCCAAGTTAAAACAGAACCTCACTCAAACTGTGTTCGGTTAATTATTATTATTATTAAAGCCACAAGTAACAACTCAGAAAAACAATTCTTTCCTTATTACAGGATAAGGAAAGTATAAAATCTAAGCATTGGGTGGTATCCAATCCACGGATACCGTCGTGATATGACCATGATGGAGTTAAAAGCGACGTAAACCCAAATTAAAAAAAAATCTGTTCCTTAATACTGCTGTGAAATTGAATGAAAGAAATCTTGTGCTCCAATCTAGAAATCTGATTGAGATTAAATTCTTGAATATTCAAACTAAATCCCCCGTATTTAGTTTTTAAAAAATACCCAGTTGCTTGTTTAATCATTACTGAAAACTTTAATCTTGAACTTAACTGACCATTAGCTATGCGATTGTTTAACTGCCCGTTAAGTTTTGGATTAAAATTCTCCATTAATGACTAAGCCACTGTAGGGGTAAGTATTTCAAAAACCAAAGGGCTCTTTGTGAAACCAAATTCCATGAAGCTCCAGAATTTAATAAAACAAGTTGTTTTGTTAAATGATCATTGGTTTGTCAATACATATCAAATGGAAAAAAACACATTCTTTGTCAAAATATGTGTTGAAAATTTCATAGATTTAGAAACTAGATAACGAATTCCGGTCAAGAACTAAAGCACCTCTTCTGCTTAGGAAATGCCACAAAATCTTTAGAGAAAATGGCGGACACATGCTCTTAGCATGGTGTCCACCATTTTCTCGTGAGGAAAATAGCGCTCAAGCCTGCTTCACATTGCACAGAGAACATTGGGAGTTTTTCTATGTTTCTAAATCTATGAAAAATTTATTCAACTCTACAACAAACCAATTCACCGTGCACTGGTAGTCAAGTGGTTAACGCGCTAGTCTGGTAATCCAGGTAGCGCAGGGATCCGTTGGTTCGAATCACACCCAGTGCATGAATTTTTCCTCCTTAATTTGAGTTAGTGACCACATAATAATAAGACTCTGAGGGTTATGTGGTAGAAAATGCTTTGAGCATTAGCCTCGCCTGGTGGTAATCTTCCACTAAAGAGTCATATTATTATTATAACCCTTAGTAGTTCAGCGGATAGCACAGGAGACTATAAATCAGCAATTATTAGGGGTTTGAGTAGCAATATATTTCTCATAGAATTTCATAAACTATATTTTTCATGAAATTCAGCAATACATTTTTATTCTTAAAGCAGAATATTTCATAATAATTTAATCCTAATTTCATGAAATTCAGAAATACATTTTCTATTTTTAGAGCAGAAGAAATTCATTGTTTCCATTTTCAAAATGAGAATTAATCAGGGACAAATATTTTACATAATAATTTATTGGTATTTAAGTTACACTTGGGTAATTGGAAATTCATTTATCTTTTAGTTACAATAATTTAATTGAAGTGTAAATTAATTCATAGTTTAGTCACAATAATTTAATTATTGAAATGGAAAATAATTCATAATTTGGTTACAATCATTTCATTGAAATTCAACGGATCTAAAATCAAAATTACATTACACACAGAATTAAACGTACTGACAATTTATAAAATGCATATCTTAGGGCCGTATTATGAAACAGGATTAGTAAATCTAAGCCGACCCTTAGATTTTATCAGCTGACCGATAGGTATTCTGAAATAAGATTTTGGGTCACGAAGGCTGGCCATAGCTTCGTTTCACCACAGAGCTAATATACAGCTACAAAGCCCGGCTTAAATATGACCTCTACAGTTCTTGTCAAGGTGAAAGTATAGGGATAGTGTCCACTAAAATAAAAAATCCTGTTTCTTAATTAGGGCGCCTTAGATAGAGGAGAAGAGAAATATAGTTACATGGCAATGATCACATTTCTAGAAGGATATTTTGAAATGAAAATGTCGCAAAATTGACAGAAAAGGAATAATTTTGCACCATAGCAGAATATAAAACGTTAGATAAGTCTGAATTTACACAAGCATTACTGGAAACAAAAATTAAAATTTAACTAAAAACCGGTAGCTCAGTGGTAAAGGCAGCACTCTGTGAATTCAGAGGTCGTGGGTTCGAAACCCAGCCGGGACATGACAAGTTATCCTCCCATTTGGGATTTTTACCACATAATAATACGTCTTGGGCTTACTGCTGGAATAATGGGACTTTAATAGTCCTTATCGGGCAGTATAAATAAGGCGATATTATTATTTTAAAAAAAACCTTGCGTCAATTTTCTTTCAATTTAGAAATTTAGGACGGAATTGGTAGACTTCTAGAAATACCCCTATGGAGCTAAGTATCGATTTGCGTATTGTCTTAGATGGGGAAACCCGATGATAAGTCATGACTTAAGTACTAGAATTTGTCTTTTAATTTCGGCCGGAGACTAGGGGAGGCATTAATAGACGTTTTTGTAATGCCTCTGTGGCGCTAAGTCTAGAGTTTGCGTATTGTTTTAAATGGGGAAACTAATGCTTACTTAAGTCATGACTTAAGTTCTCGATTTTGTCTATTAATTTCGCCCTAAATTTCTATAAAAAAAAAAGTGTCTCTATTTCCCTCATCTGTTTAAATCCACAGCAAACTACCGCAAAACTCATAAGTTCATAAAATACAACAGCTTTGCTGTTAACAATAAAAATAATTTAACAAGAATTCATGTTTTTGCTATGCAAAAAGTCTCACACCAAATTTCATTTGTCTTAAATCTCTCTACACTTGAGTATTCACTTTTAAAATCAAACTCTTCATATCGGTATCTTGATCTTTACGATCAAGATACTTGATCTAATTCCATCTCTATAAAAAAGCTATCAATAACGAGACAAACAACTACTATATCATCTAGCTATAACATCCAAACAGTATCACTCCAAGCACTGGATAAAATCTCACCCAAAAGCACAGAAAACAAAATCTCAATGAAAAAGCCGCACTGTATCTACTATAGCTCAGCTTTACTAAAAAGTATTATTATTATTACAGCTATAGTTCAGTTTTTATCATTCATCTTTAACACTCGACCAGTTTTTCACATTAGGTAAAATGCCGCCCCAAAAGCACAGAAAACGAAATCTCAGTTAAAGAGCCGCGCTATATCTCACTATATCCTAGCTATACCTCAATCTTCATCATTTAACACTCGACCAGTCTTTCACTCCAAATACGTATCAAAATACCCCCAAGCACACAGAACTATACTCAGTCTTTATCTTTAACACTCCAACAGTCTATTACTCGCGGTAAAATCTCAGTTGAACAGCCGCGCTATATCTCACTATATCCTAGCTATCTTTATACCTCAGTACACCTCAGTCTTTATCTTTAACACTCGAACAGTCTATTACTCGAGGTGAAATCTCGCCACAAAAAGAAAATCTCGCCACAAAAACAAAATTTCGCGGCAGAATCTCCTCAGTTAAAGAGCCGCGCTATGTCTCACTATAGCCTAGCAATGCCTAGCTATACCTCAGTCTTCATCATTCAGCTTTTAACACTCGGAACAGTCTATCACTCGCGGTAAAATCTCGCCCCAAACAGGTAAAATCTCGCGGCCGAATCTCGTCTCAGTTAAACAGCCTTGCTATGTCGTCCAGCGCGGCGGCCGGCGTGGCCTCGACGGGACTCTGACGCGGCGGCCGGGGGGGCGGGGCTAGACGCGGCAGCTCCTTCACCGTGGCGCGGCACTTGAACAGCTGGCCGAGGTTGAACTATACTCAGTCTTTATCTTTCGAACACTCGAACGGTCTATCATTCGCGGTGAAATCTCGCCCCAAACAAAATTTCGGGGTAACCTCATTCATTATCATTCAGCTTTAACACTCGACCAGTCTTTTACTCCACATACGAAGCAAAACCTCCGCAAAGCACACAGAACTATACTCAGTCTTTATCTTTAACATTCCACTCAGATTACTCAGTCTTTATCTTTCGAAAACTCGGAACAGTCTATCACTCGCGGTAAAATCTCGCTCCAAAAAGAAAATCTCGCCCCAAACAGGTAAAATCTCGCAGCCGAAATCTCCTCAGTTAAAGAGCCGCGCTATGTCGTCCAGCGCGGCCGGCGTGGCCTCGACGGGACTCTGACGCGGCGGCCGGGGGGGCGGGGCTAGACGCGGCAGCTCCTTCACCGTGGCGCGGCACTTGAACAGCTGGCCCAGGTTGCGGCCGAGGATGTGGGAGACCAGCTTGCGGAACATGTCCTTGTGGGCGCGCTCGCTGCGGTTGTTGGCGAGGTCCGCTAGTATGGCGGCCGGGATCACACCTGAGAGAACACAATGGACATGAGTTTTTTTTTTTTTTTTTTTTCTTTAAAATACTCAATCATAATTTATTTACATCAAAATTATATATAATATATATATATATATATATAATTTTGATATAATATATTATATTCTCTCTTTTATATATACCTACCTATATTTATACATTTTTTTTTTTTTAATATATTATGGAATATCAGTAACACTTTACTTCTCGATATCAAATAAGTGGTAACCGTATGGGTTTGATGGCAGAGATTGCCTCAGGCAATAATCACGCCCTTTGCCAATATTATTCTTGTCAATAAAGAGTTATTATTATTATTATATATGTACAAAAGACAATAACATATTAAAAGATAATGAAAAAACTTGAAAAAAGAAAATGAGTTACTGTGATGCCTGTGACCTCTAAGTATGAGGTTGTGCTGGCATCACAGGAAAATCATATCATAAGTGACTAATTAATTACAATAATAACAATAATTTTTACCAAACCGTTTCACCGACTGACAGTAGCTTCATCGATAAGGCGGCGGACTTGTAACCTGGAGGTCGCTGGTTCAAGTTCCGGTTTCAGCGTAGATTTCGTAAAGCGAGTTTGAGTAGTTGTGATATCACGATAGTGATTGACACAAATATATGATAACTTTTTTTTATCGAACCGTTTTTTTTTTTATTAATAAGAAGTAATATTGAAATATTCGACCTAAGATCTTCTCTCTAATTTTCTATTAAATCCAAGTTTGGCTGCAGATGAAAAGTTTATTATAATTCTATTGATAATTTTATTATCAATAGAATTTATTAGTTTATTATAATTCAATATGAACAGCAATGAACCTTAACCAAGTGTGCGTAGCTCTAAATGTTTCGTAATAAATGTTTCGTATTTAAAAGTTTTTTTTCAAGTGTAAAAATGACTCTAAAATTTTGTTGTATTAATATAAAAATGTAGTGTTTTTTTTTCGTAGTTCGAAAATATTTTTGAGTCGACATAAAACAAATAAATACCTTAAATAAAGCTTTTTAATTTTTTTTCTCAATAATTTACGTAAGTTCATTAATTCAAGTAGCTTTTCAACTTGCAATCTCTGGCGGCTCATCGTACCTTTTGACAACGTATGTAGCCTGTGCTCTTATAATAATTATAAAAAAAAACATGAACACATCATTGTTAAAATTTTCCAACAAAAACAAGACAGTAGTTAAATATAAAAACTATGAATATAAATGTGACAGCAATGAAACCAATAACAAAAACCACACATTCCATTGTACCCATGAGAGCTGTGGAGCATACATAGTACTAGATAACAAAAGAACAAAAATCATAAACTCAAATTTAGAACATCTGAATCACATTCCGATTTCCTTAAGACTTAGGTCAAACAAGAACGTAAAAAACACATCTAGTGATAAAACTTCAAAAAATCCAACATCACAGAAAAGAGTGTCATTCTCAATCAAAGAAACATCCCCAACTACTACTAAAACTCAAAAATCGTCAACTGCTACAAAAAACAATATCATTAAAAATCATCCAACTGACAAAAAGAAAACCGAATCTAAACTAAATGATCATCAAACACAAGACGCCCATTCATCGAACTCAGCACTCACACAACATGTTGACCTGAACAAGTGGCTAGGTACTGTAGGTACCACAAACAGATGATTACAATGACAAGCAAGTAAATACATCAGAATTAATCAATACTATTCAACAACAGAAATTAGAAATAACTAATCTTAAACAAATTATTGCTTCTCTAGAACAATGCATTCAATCTAGAAATATTCTACCTCAACCAGTGTCGAATCCCGGGACTTCACCTTTTATACCCGATGATACAAACTTCACCTGTCACTTAATAGGTGACAGCCAGGTGAATGGTCTGCGCGAGAAACTGTCACCTCTCCTATCCAATGGCTGCTCAATCCGCACATTCTTCCAGCCGGGCGCAGGTTACCACGAAGTTTCTGCTACTCACAACCAGAACCCGAATCTTGTCAACCCTTCAGCAGAGGATAAAGTCGTGTTGGTGTGTGGAACCAACGATATCGGCTCCACTCATTGGGACTTGATCCAGACGGCCCTGGATGATCTCCTTGTGATGTTTCGACACTGCAAGCTGTTTTGTGTCGTTGGGGTTCCAATTCAGACCAGAAACAAGAAACTTAACTTCCACATATCCAGATTAAATTCCAAAATCAAGATCCTAGTTAACACAAAATCAAAGAACGCTTGCTTTCTAGACCCCAACAAGTTCCTCAAAACAAAAGACATCGGCATTCGCGGCATCCATCTTAACAACAGTGGAAAGATCAAGTTATGTCACAGACTAAGCAAAGTATTAACTCATCAGAAATCAGTTCCATTTCCATTTCCAAGCAATGACTCGCAAAGTAACACTCTACAATACTGTGATGATCTGATAGACTTGAATATACCTATATGTTCCGACACTGATGACAATTCGCAAGTAGTACATTCTAACATCCAGCTCAATAATGAATCAACTTTCTCATCAGAATCTCAACAATACAATCGAATGTTCCCGCAGCTGACACCCCATAGACCTGTCCACTCTACGACTCTGAATTCAAATTCATTACTCGAAACTCCAAATATACCTGATCATATTCAACAAATAATTAATAATGAACCAAATTCTTCATCTGATTACTATAGAATCACCCACATAAGCAACTCTACGGTCCAAGCCAACACTAGCTATCAATCCCAACGTAATGAATCCAGCATACTTCTAACCAGTCCTATCTTACGTATTGAACCAGGATATAACCGCTCTTCTCCGACAAATTTCAAAGATTCAGGCCATACCACAAAAACCTAATATCCAATAAATTTAGACATTTTAAAAATGACGTCATCAATTCCTCAACGAGAAATATTAACAATCTAATTTTTATAAAACCTAAAAAATTCACCAATACAATAAACGCCTATTACCAAAATGTACGCGGATTAAAGAGTAAGCTTAGAAATCTCACTTGTAACATACCATTATCTGACTTTGATTTGTACTTTTTTACTGAGACGTGGCTAAACACTTCAATAAATAACTCAGAACTTGGGTTCGACAATTTTAATGTTTTCAGATTAGATCGCAACGAAAACAACTCCACCCACAAAGAAGGGGGAGGAGTATTAATTGCAGTGAAAAAACACATTATCTGCAAAGTATTAACTTTAACAAAGAACAATCTCGAAACTATATTCTTGTCATTAAAATTGGGATCGATTAAAATTATTATCAATTGTACCTATATTCCTCCTAACTCACCAACTACCTTATATCAAGATTTCACCAATGTCTTACAAGATCTTGTCTTGAGAAATTGTAAAACACACTTTTTTATCTGCGGTGACTTCAACTTACCTAATATTGAATGGGATAAAATAATCACCAGCCCTGAATTAATTTCAAACCTAAACCCAAAAGCAGAGATCATTAGATCTTCTTCACTTTTTCATTCATTTCAACAACATAACTCTGTTAAAAACCCACAAGAAAATATTCTAGATCTAATTTTCTCTGATATTGATGACGTCATTGTTTCTGAATGTCTGGAACCCTTAGTCAAAATTGACTCTCACCATCCACCTCTCTCCATTATAATTAATACCAAAGAATTGTCCAAATCTAGGCCTAGGATAATTATTGACCAAAATGTACATAGAGATGTTACCTACTCATACAAACAAGCCAATTATTTAGCCTTATCTAATTATCTTGATAATGTGAACTGGAATGAATATTTGGAAAACGAAAACCTAACAAGGATTGTTGACTCTTTTTATAAAATTGTTAAGGAAGGCATAGATCTCCATATCCCAAAGATCATACCTAAACAACCCTTATTCCCATCTTGGATGAGCAATGAATTAAAAAACTTAATTTTACAAAAGAAAATTGCTCATAAAGAGTATAAAAAAATTAATACTAGGGAACTTTATAATAATTTCTGTAAACTAAGGCAACAATGTACATCTAAGTCCAATCAGGATTATTCCTCCTTCCTTCAATCTCTTGAGAAAAATATACACACGAATCCGCGAAAATTTTGGCAACAATTAATTCACAAAAAATCCGATAAAACATTGCCTTCGTGTTTCTCATATGGTGACATCTCAAGTACTGATGGTAGGGAAATAGCCAACTTATTTTCTAGGCAATTCTCAGGAAACTACTCTCATGAACAAATAGCTCCACCTGAGTTCCATTTTGATAATTTTCTAACCCCTAGTCTTCATTACGTACACATAGATGAAAACATTATTTTCAAACAACTGAAAAAATTGAAACCCACGTCTTCTTGCGGCCCCGATGGAATACCCCCAGTACTCCTCAAATCTTGTGCTCGATCCTTTGTGTATCCGCTTAAATATCTTTTCAACAAATCTCTCAAGGACGGTATATTTCCAGAGTACTGGAAACACTCTTACATATCACCCATCTATAAATCCGGTGACAAATCGAAAGTAGAAAATTATCGCCCAGTTGCAAAATTATCAGCAATACCGAAATTATTTGAAGCCATTGTATACGATTCTCTAAAACCCTTAATCTTTCCCTTAATTAATCTAAACCAACATGGTTTCGTTGCGAAAAAATCTACAATCACAAATCTATCTTCCTTTCAAAATTTTCTTTCCAATACTTTAAATTCGGGATCGCAAGTGGACGTGTGTACTCTAGATTATAGCTCAGCTTTCGACAAATTAAACATAAATATTTTCATTTCAAAATTAAAAGCTCTAGGAATAGAGGATCCGCTATTGTCCTGGTTTTCTAATTATCTGTCTAATAGATATCAAACAGTCAAGGTCTACCTAACTCCACCAGGCCATCCCAACACAAATAAATTCCCCCACTCATCATCAGGACCTGTTAAAAAAGAATTTTTATCCGAAATACTATCCATTCATTCAGGATGTCCTCAGGGGGGACATATCTCTGGACTCTTTCTTTGATATCTATGCGTCAGATCTACCCTTATCTCTACCGTTATCTGATAATCTAGTTTGCTGGCAATATGCTGATGATCTTAGAATAGCTGTTTCTATAAACTCTCAACAAGACACCGAAACTGTACAGGAAGCTTTGAACCGTATTCAAGACTGGTCATTTCAAAACCGTATGAAACTTAATATTAAAAAATGTAAAATTGTAACGTTCCACAGGGGCTCATCACCTATTCTTCATACGTACTCCTTAAGTAATGAAAATCTGCCTAGGGAAACCTCAGTCAAAGATTTAGGAGTTATATATAATCATGACCTTTGCTTCAACCTACATATTCAAAATACAAAGAACAAAGCGATGAGAGCTCTTGGCTTCATTCTAAGAAATACCTCTGATCTTAAAAACACCCAAACCTTGTTTGTAATCTTTTACTCTTTAATTCGAACTATTCTTGAATACGGGTCAATTCTCTGGTCTCCCTATTATCAGAATCAATGTCATATGATCGAAACTGTTCAGAACAAATTCTTACGTCATATAGCCTGGCGTAGAAAAGCTCCTATCTTAAATCATGTATACGATCATATATTAAAAGATTGCAATTTATTAAGTCTTCAGAATAGAAGGGAGCTTAATGAAATTATTTTCTTGTATAAATTATTAAATAATCTTGTGGAATGTCCTGATGTTTTACAAGCTATAAATTTCCGAGTCAACATAAAATCCACACGAAGTAAAGAACTGTTTATGTTGACTAAAGCAAATACTAATATTGCAAAATTTTCCCTATCTAATCGTCTAATGAGAGCAGGAAACAAGGCAGTCAATCATATGGACATAGATTTCTTTTTCAATACGTTAAATACTATCAAGGCCAAATACTTTTTATTTCATGGACTGGTTCCTCAATGACCTTTTAGATATATTATTGTATTAATGTCATTACCCTAATCTCAAACCCTTCACTAATGTAAGTAGATTTTTTTTATTTTATTATTATTATGTTTTTTTTTTTTTTTTTTTTGCATTTTTAGACATTTTTTACTTTCTTTGTATTTTTTATTTACATAACTAATGTACTTGTATAATGGAGATTTCTCCGTGAATTTTTTAAAAATAAAATAAATAAATAATCATAATTGTGATATCAGAATCAATCTAACTAGCCTAACTACATTTTTTTCATACTAATTTTTCCCTAATTACATACGTTTCCCCATATTCCATACTTTTCTTTCCCATACTTCCATAGGAACCCGCGACTTCCATGTAACAAGTCCGTCGCCTGATCGATTACTTCCAATTTCTATAAATACACTCAGAAGTTAAAAAAATAAAATAATATAGATCAAGTAAAAACTATTCATGTGTTTTGTATTCATAATAATAATAACACTCTTTAGAGAAAGGAAACCACCAGGCGAGGATAATGCTCAAAGCATTTTCTACAACCTAACGTATGTGGTTACAAACTCAAATTAATGAGGAAAAATTCATGCACTGGGTGGGATTCGAACCAACGGACCCCTACGCTACCTGGATTACCAGAATAGCGCGTTAACCACTTGACTACCACTGCACTTCTCTCTACCAGTTGAATCTCTCACCTCCCCCTGGGCTCGTCCCGTTGTCCGCGTTGCCATTCACGGTGGTCGAGGTCGAAGTCTTGAGCGAGCAATGTGCGAGGATCTTCTCGTCAAACTTGTTGAGATCTTGCTCGCTCAGATTGGGAATGAGGAGCAGCGTGTCTCGGACACAGGGGAACTGGGGTCGCAGCAGTGTGTAGAGTTGCACGGAGAGAATGAGTAGCGCACCCTGGGGAGAGAATAGTTACAATAATAATTGTTCGGTAGCAAAGAAAAAGGGACATGGAGGACTGTATAAAAGTCGTGGCCTTTGGATAGTTATCATTATTGGTTTTGAGCAGTGGACTGATTGGACTACGATGGGGCTTTTAATATGTTCCATTCACTTACATTGACTGATAGAGGTGTACTGAGGGCAGACTCTAAATGCTGGAAGTTCGAGAGCCTGCTACAACGAAGTTGAGGCTTGTCTTCGACTTGAATACAGGGTGTTAGGGGTAAGGATATACAGTGTGTAACAATAATATCGCCTTATTTACACTGTGAGGTAGTTATCTGATTGGAGTCGTGCTGGCCATGCACTGCACATGGAAACCACATGCAATCTCAGCAAAAAGTCTCTTTATTTGGAACAGTCACCACATATGAGACAATCACCAAATTTGGAACAGTCACTACATATGGATCATTCACCAAATATGGAATAGTTACCTACTTAGCGTCGTGTTCATCATGCACATAGAACCCTTGCAGGAGATTAGAGAAGAGGAGACGGGATCTCTATTTGTTTAGAATAATCACCATATATGCAATAGTCACGTAATAGGGATCAGTCACCAAATATGGAATAGTCACGTAATAGGGAACAGTCACTCAATATGGAATAGTCACGTAATAGGGAACAGTCACTCAATATGGAATAGTCACGTAATATGGAACAGTCACCAAACATAGAACAGTCACCAAATATGGAATAGTTACCTGGTTGGCGTCGTGTTCACCATGCACATGGAAGCCTTGCAGGAGATTAGAGAAAAGGAGACGGGCTATCTCTTCATTGAGTTGCGAGTCTGAGATGAGTTGAACTATGAGCGGAAGTAGGAAGCGACCTGCAAGGCGAGAGAATCTTGTTATGAAACATTTTTACGTTTGAGATCCTGCAAGAATGAGACTAAAGAGTCACTCACAGCCTGAACAAAGTCTCATTAATTGGTCATAAATATACTATACATATTTTTTTAAACATAGAACTTTGTTTAAAAATATGATTAATGAAAAAAGATTAGGACTTATATTATTCTAACGGTAAGCTCAAAACTTGTCGTGTCCCGGCTGGGTTTTGAATAATAATAATAATAAGCTGAATTGGAACCAGTTGTTCTGTTATATGTATTAATTTTGATGTATGTAATATTTCTGTTCCAAATAAAGGTTTATATATTTACTCTGGTGGAAGGTAACCACCAGGGGAGGTTAATGCTCAGAGCATTTTCTACCACCTAACCCTCAGAGTCTTATTATTATGTGGTCACAAACTCAAATTCATGAGGAAAAATTCATGCACAGGGTGGAATTCGAACCAACGAATCCCTACGCTACCTAAATTGCTAGCATGTTAACCACTTGACTATGAAATATATAAGACCTGTTTGACTGCTGGAGTAAAGGGACTTTTCAATCTTACCTCGGCAGTATAAACAAGGTATATTCTATTCTATTAACTACCGCGACTTCTGGATTACAAGACTCGCCACTGAGCTACAGGGACCAAGTGTCCTTGTATTACTTACCGGTTCGTAAACTGCACTGCGTGTCCTGATAGGATAGACAACGGATGAGGAATATGAGTATGGCTTCACTAGTGGGCTTGTTGCGAGCTATCTTAACTCCTGCGAACACAATTGAAACATATTAGGTAAATGAAGGGGCAACATAGGATTGTTACGGGCTATCTTAACTCCTGCGAAAATAATTGAAACGTTCGTAAATGAAGGGGCAACATAGGTTTCTAGCGATCTATCAACTTCTGCGAAAATAATGGAAACATAGGTAAATGAAGGGGCAACATAGGTTTCTTACGAGCTGACTTAACTCCTGCGAAAATAATGAAAACATAGGTAAATGAAGGGGCAACATAGGATTCATACGCGCTATTTGAACTCACTAGAAAGGGGCGAGATAATTAGGGGTGGAAGTAATCGACATTTTTGTTATACCTCTATGAAATTATGTCTAGATTGTGATTTTAACCACATAATAATACGTCTTGGGCTTAGTGCTACAATAATGGGACTCATTAGTCCTAATTGGGCAGTATAAAAAAGACGATACATTATTATTATTACAGTTTGATTGAAAATAATAATAAAAATCAGACAGATTTTTTCAACTTAACAGTTTGGCTGGATTACATTAAACAGGGAGAAGACCAGTGTTTCGCTAGAAAACTGACTAGCCAACCCCTACGAGCCAGGAGGCTAGCTTGCAGTTTTCTAAGGGTTTATTGGCTTACAAAGAAAAAGTCGCACATAGAAGGACAAGCTAACTTTAAACTAAAGTTGGCTGGAGACCATCATTTCCCCTCCAGCTGCAGCCAAGCTGGCTATAACAACAACAAGAGAACAGTTTACCAGATAAAAAAAAAAAAAAAAAAAAACAATTCGTCCAGATATGTTATCAGCTCAATTTGTAAAAAAGTCACCAATTAAAATACTTTCTATACCTTATAGGTGATAGAATGTAAAAATATTATTGTTATTATTATATCAAGCTTTATTAGAAGTACAAAGTATACAATATTTACATGAAAATTAATAAAAGATAAAATTGTGAGAATGAATGAGTGAATAAATGAGCATACCAGTTATTGCTTAATTGTTATAACATGTAACTTTCAAGTGTAGGTATTTGAAAAAAGAAAAAAAAATAATAAAGAAGAAAATATTAATGTCCTGACTAAAAGGCGGAGTTACTGCCTGCGGCAATCTCTTCCACCCAACCCATTTTAAATAAGTATCTTTCACCCATTTTAAAAATGTATCTTTCACCCATTTTAAATATGTATCTTTCACACATTTTAAATATGTATCTTTCACCCATTTTAAATACTCGTACATACCTAGAGGGGACAGGTTCTCCAGTCTGTTGGGTGGAGGATTGGGCGGGGCCTCAATGCTCATCTCCTCGTCCCCTCCTCCTCCACAGCCATTCACTCCTCCGCCTCCAGCGTGGCCCAGCAGCAGGTCTCGTATCACCTCCATGTACTCTCGCTGCATCATCAGGACTATCACCTCATCCACCACCTCTTCCCTCTCCACCACCTCACTCACTGGACAAGATAACAAGAGTAGTACAGGTTATAATAACAATAATAAAGTGTATAATAACAATAATAAGGTCTCATATCACCTCCATGTACTCTCGCTGCATCATCAGGACTATCACCTCATCCTCACTCACTGGACAAGATAACAAGAGTAATACAGGTTATAATAACAATAATAAAGTGTATAATAACAATAATAAAGTGTATAATAACAATAATAAGGTCTCGTATCACCTCCATGTACTCTCGCTGCATCATCAGGACTATCACCTCATCCACCACTTCTTCCCTCTCCACCACCTCACTCACTGGACAAGATAACAAGAGTCATACAGGTTAGAATAACAATAATGTATGATTTTATTTTGTGGTAAAGCACAAGGCCTCTTCACAATTTTTGTGGGTAGCGCAGCATTACTAAGAGCCTCCTTTACATTTCGAATTATTCTATTACATGAATTTCTTTTTACTCTGGTAATGCCGCCACTGGTCGTTACTCATACAAGTAACTACTCATTTTTCCTCACGAGGTATGAGTGGACCCCGAACATCCAAGTACAGAGCAGAAAAATTCCTACCCCGCTGGGAATCGAACCCAGGTCACCATGCGTGCAATGCCTAGCGCGCTAACTCACTCTGCCACGGTGACTAATAACAATAATAAAGAAATCATAATACAAAAAATTAGAAGAACAGCTAGCACGAATAAAATCTAAAATAAATTAATGAAGTGCTCATTATAATTACTACCTATACCGATTATTAAAAATAATCATTTTTCACCTTCTACCAAGCATATTTCAAAAAGAAAATACTGTCCACTGGAACTTCAAGGGAATTCAGATGCTGCGAGGTGAAGTGAAAGGTTCAAACTACGTTTTGATAACATCACGAGTCTCTGCAAACTAAGTTTATGATATGAAAGTTTCGCCTCATACAACATCCTCCCATGTGGTCTAGTGGCTAGGATATCTGGCTTTCACCCAGAAGGCCCGGGTTCGATTCCCGGCATGGGAAATTTTTGGAACTTAAATTTTTTAATTCCATATTTTAACCAACACATGTATATTTTAGTTTCTCCTTTTTTTAACTCGATATTTTTTTTATAGCCAAAATCTACTGTATGAAACATATTAAAACCTTACCTTTATTTTCTTCAATTTTATAGATAGTGTTAGCTCAGTAATCACTTACTTGCTTTTGGACATTGCATTAATTTATACCCATAATCATAATTATAACAGTAAGTTAATAACCAAATAGCACAAATCCTTCAGTATGGCGAACTTTGTTTGGGTCAGTAGTAAGTTGTCGATTTGAGAATTCAAGGTACATACAAAAAAAAACAAGACCAATGTTAGATCATGCTCAAAATATGTAAATACTCGATGTACATTGGTAGTCAAGTGGTTAAGGC
The DNA here is from genome assembly GCA_024516035.1 of Bactericera cockerelli. Classification (NCBI taxonomy): domain Eukaryota; kingdom Metazoa; phylum Arthropoda; class Insecta; order Hemiptera; family Triozidae; genus Bactericera; species Bactericera cockerelli. The sequence continues at coordinate 27,776,100 of CM044964.1, read as the reverse complement.
GCTAGTCTGGTAATCCAGGTAATGTAGGGATCCATTGCGTTGGTTCGAATCCCACTCAAAATTACCTTATAGGTGAAAGTGGAAAGTGTCCACTAAGATTAACTAATCCTGTTTCATAATTCAGTCCTAAGAAAAGATTTATTAATAATCTAACTAGGTCGCCAGCCGCGGTGAAAAACATATAACAATAATAATAATACTCATTAGTGGAAGGTAACCATCAGGCGAGGTTAATGCTTCAAGCATTTTCTACCACCTAACCCTCAGAGTCTTATTATTATGTGGTCACTAACTCAATCAATGAGGAAAGTTGGAGTCGCACGTTCATTCATAAAACCCCTTCATTTTTTTTCTTCATAAACCCCTTAAAAAAACTCTCACCTGGTTCGTTTGCGAGTTCCGCCATCGACTTCCACTTGGCGTAGATCTCCTGGTTATCGAGTATTCATTCACAAAACCCTTCATTTTTACTTTCCTTATCCTATAATAAGGAAAGTATTGTATTTTCTCATAAAGCCCCTTCAAAAAAAACTCTCACCTGGTTCGTTTGTGAGTTTGGCCATCGACTCCCACTTGGCGTTTATCTCCTGGTTATCGAATATTTCATTCATAAAACCCCTTCATTTTTACTTTCCTTATCCTATAATAAGGAAATATTATTGTATTTCCTCATAAAACCTCTTAAAAAAACTCAACTGGTTCGCGAGTTTGACCATCGACTCAATCTTGGCGTTGATGGGCTGGTAAGAAAACTATCGAGTATTCATTCATAAACCCCCTTCATTTTTACTCTCCTTATTCTATAACAAGGAAAGTATTGTATTTCCTCATAAAACCCCTTAAAAAAACTCAACTGGTTCGCGAGTTTGACCATCGACTCAAACTTGGCGTTGATGGTAAGAAAATTATCGGAGTATTCATTCATAAATACCCTTCATTTTTTTTTCTTCATAAAAGCCCTTAAAAAAACTCTCACATGGTTCGTTCGCGAGTTTGGCCATCGACTCCCACTTGGCGTTTATGCGCTGGCAAGAAAATTATCCGAGTATTCATTCATAAAACCCCTTCATTTTTTAAAACCCCTTAAAACACTGAACTGGTTCGCGAGTTTGACCATCGACTCAAACTTGGCGTTGATGGGCTGGTAAGATAATAAATATTATCCGAGTATTCATTCATAAAACCCCTTCACTTTTTCTTCTTCATAAAACCCCTTTAAAAAAAAACACGCACCTGGTTCGTTCGCGCGTTCCGCCATCGACTCCCACTTGGCGTTTATGCGCTGGCAAGAAAATTATCCGAGTATTCATTCATAAAACCCCTTCATTTTTTCTTCTTCATAAAACCCCTTCAAAAAAAACACGCCTCACCTGGTTCGTTCGCGCGCTCCGCCATCGACTCCCACTTGGCGTTGATGCGCTGGTACATGTGAGAGGTGAAGTGGCTCATGAAGGGCAGGAGCACGTTGTCCTGGGCGGGGCCGGGCGGACAGAAGGACACATAGAAGCGCACGAAGTGGCGGATGAGGATGCGCAGGCGGAAGTTGGGCAGGCGCGCTAGGTCGGGCAGGAGAGACTCGTGCAGGGCGCGCGAGAACTCGGGGATCGAGTAGAGCTGCGCGGTCATGGTGCGCGGCAGGAAGCCTGGAAGTGAACGAATTTATGAAGGGGTTTTATGATATGGGAAGCCTGGAAGTGAACGAATTTATGAAGGGGTTTTATGATATGGGAAGCCTGGAAGTGAACGAATTTATGAAGGGGTTTTATGATATGGGAAGCCTGGAAGTGAACGAATTTATCGGGGTTTTATAAAGGGGTTTTATGATAGTCTGGCTGGGGGACTATAAACAGGGAGTAGATCAGCATTGGCTTGGTTCTGGGGGCCCTTGTCAATTATATTAGCCTCCTTGTGAAGACAGTGGTAGAAGTGCTGAGTCATTCCTCCACTGTCTGGCTACCATCGTTCACAATGACGCCACCCTATGATTTATGATATGGGTTTGATGGCAGAGATTGGCTCAGGCAATAATCACGCCCTTTGTCAATATTATTCTTGTCAATAAAGAGTACAATAAATAAACTCAGTATTCAAGTACCTTTTATATTTGTTACCTAACCTACCTACCTGACATTCACTTTTTTTTTTACTGTATTAATTATTATTGTATGTACTTTTGTTTACTTTTGTTCATTTTGAATATTATTAATGTCAAATACAACATTGCCTATTATTACAAACTACAAAATTAATAGACATTTTTGTAATACCTCTGTGGAGCTAATCTAGATTTTATGTATTGTCTTAGACGGGGAAATTTTGTTACTTCATGAACATAAAACGTATAGAGTTACTGTTTTCGCTCATTTTTTCAAAAATTATCTGATAATGTAATTTAAATTTGATCTGATTTTTTGATAATACTAATCCTTCTTCTCTTTTGACTTACATTATTTAAAATTCTGCTTCCTTCAAGCTACTTTTTTTTTTTAAGTGGGGTTTAACGTCGCTTTCAACTGCCATGGTCATATCACGACGGGGGTTTTACCCTCCTTTCGCAGGAAACTCACAAACCTGCTACTCACATTGACCTCACCCAGCCTGAGTGGGGCCGGGAAAAGCCAGCGTCACGAGAATTAGAATTTGAATGGTCACCCATCCAAGTCTTAACCTCGCTGGATGTCGCTTAACTTCGGTGTTCTGAAGGGAACCGGTGTATTCAACATGCCATCGACGCTGGCTCAAGCTACCTTTTCTTATGATCAAAAGAAAAGATGAACATACCTAGGATGATGTACAAGTTCTCAAAGAGACTGTTGATGAAGGACTGCATGTGTGAGAGAGGACTCTTATCCAGGACTAGATCTGAACTGTCCTCACTGCTGCTATTATGTGCACTGCCAAAGTAGTGTTCTCCTGTGGGAATAAGATAGAAATACATAAAATAGAGGACTCTTATTCAACACCAGATCAGAACTCCTGTGGGAATAAGATAGAAATAGATAAAATAGAGGACTCTTATTCAACACCAGATCAGAACTCCTGTGGGAATAAGATAGAAATAGATAAAATAGAGGACTCTTATCCAGGACTAGATCAGAACTGTCCTCACTACTGCTATTATGTGCACTGCCAAAGTAGTGTTCTCCTGTGGGAATAAGATAGAAATAGATAAAATAGAGGACTCTTATTCAACACCAGATCAGAACTCCTGTGGGAATAAGATAGAAATAGATAAAATAGAGGACTCTTATCCAGGACTAGATCAGAACTGTCCTCACTACTGCTATTATGTGCACTGCCAAAGTAGTGTTCTCCTGTGGGAATAAGATAGAAATAGATAAAATAGAGGACTCTTATTCAACACCAGATCAGAACTCCTGTGGGAATAAGATAGAAATAGATAAAATAGAGGACTCTTATCCAGGACTAGATCTGAACTGTCCTCACTGCTGCTATTATGTGCACTGCCAAAGTAGTGTTCTCCTGTGGGAATAATAGAGAAATAGATAAAATACAGGACTCTTATTCAACACCAGATCAGAACTCCTGTGGGAATAAGATAGAAATAGATAAAATAGAGGACTCTTATTCAACACCAGATCAGAACTCCTGTGGGAATAAGATAGAAATAGATAAAATAGAGGACTCTTATCCAGGACTAGATCTGAACTGTCCTCACTGCTGCTATTATGTGCACTGCCAAAGTAGTGTTCTCCTGTGGGGATAATATGAAAATAGATAAAATAGAGGACTCTTATCCAGGACTAGATCTGAACTGTCCTCACTACTGCTATTATGTGCACTGCCAAAGTAGTGTTCTCCTGTGGGAATAAGATAGAAATAGATAAAATAGAGGACTCTTATTCAACACCAGATTAGAACTGTCCTCACTACTGCTATTATGTGCACTGCCAAAGTAGTGTTCTTCTGTGGGAATAATACAGAAATAGATAAAATAGAGGACTCTTATTCAACACTAGATCAGAACTCCTGTGGGAATAAGATAGAAATAGATAAAATAGAGGACTCTTATTCAACACCAGATTAGAACTGTCCTCACTACTGCTATTATGTGTGCTGCCAAAGTAGTGTTCTCCTGTGGGAATAATACAGAAATAGATAAAATAGAGGACTCTTATTCAACACCAGATTAGAACTGTCCTCACTACTGCTATTATGTGTGCTGCCAAAGTAGTGTTCTCCTGTGGGAATAATATAGAAATAGATAAAATAGAGGACTCTTATCCAGGACTAGATCTGAACTGTCCTCACTGCTGCTATTATGTGTACTGCCAAAGTAGTGTTCTCCTGTGGGAATAAGATAGAAATAGATAAAATAGAGGACTCTTATTCAACACCAGCTCTGAACTGTCCTCACTACTGCTATTATGTGTACTGCCAAAGTAGTGTTCTCCTGTGGGAATAAGATAGAAATAGATAAAATAGAGGACTCTTATTCAACACCAGCTCTGAACTGTCCTCACTACTGCTATTATGTGTACTGCCAAAGTAGTGTTCTCCTGTGGGAATAAGATAGAAATAGATAAAATAGAGGACTCTTATTCAACACCAGCTCTGAACTGTCCTCACTACTGCTATTATGTGTACTGCCAAAGTAGTGTTCTCCTGTGGGAATAAGATAGAAATAGATAAAATAGAGGACTCTTATTCAACACCAGCTCTGAACTGTCCTCACTACTGCTATTATGTGTACTGCCAAAGTAGTGTTCTCCTGTGGGAATAATACAGAAATAGATAAAATAGAGGACTCTTATCCAACACCAGATCAGAACTGTACTCACTACTGCTATTATGTGTACTGCCAAAGTAGTGTTCTCCTGTGGGAATAAGATAGAAATAGATAAAATAGAGGACTCTTATTCAACACCAGATTAGAACTGTCCTCACTGCTGCTATTATGTGTACTGCCAAAGTAGTGTTCTCCTGTGGGAATAAGATAGAAATAGATAAAATAGAGGACTCTTATTCAACACCAGATCAGAACTCCTGTGGGAATAAGATAGAAATAGATAAAATACAGGACTCTTATTCAACACCAGATCAGAACTCCTGTGGGAATAAGATAGAAATAGATAAAATACAGGACTCTTATTCAACACCAGATCAGAACTCCTGTGGGAATAAGATAGAAATAGATAAAATAGAGGACTCTTATTCAACACCAGATCAGAACTCCTGTGGGAATAAGATAGAAATAGATAAAATACAGGACTCTTATTCAACACCAGATCAGAACTCCTGTGGGAATAAGATAGAAATAGATAAAATAGAGGACTCTTATTCAACACCAGATCAGAACTCCTGTGGGAATAAGATAGAAATAGATAAAATACAGGACTCTTATTCAACACCAGATCAGAACTCCTGTGGGAATAAGATAGAAATAGATAAAATAGAGGACTCTTATTCAACACCAGATCAGAACTCCTGTGGGAATAAGATAGAAATAGATAAAATACAGGACTCTTATTCAACACCAGATCAGAACTCCTGTGGGAATAAGATAGAAATAGATAAAATAGAGGACTCTTATTCAACACCAGATCAGAACTGTCCTCACTACTGCTATTATGTGCACTGCCAAAGTAGTGTTCTCTGTGGGAATAAGATTTTATTAATGTACAAGTTCTAATTGAAAAGTATAGTCCTTTACAAAGGACCAAACTTTAAATTGGAAAATGTGATACAGTAAACTTGCTGCCTAATTATTTATAATGCTAAGCATCTTATAATAAGCATTAGAACATGAATATAATAAGGATGACTACGAAGTTCTCATAGAGCCTTTTTTTATTACCTTATTGGTGCTGCCAGCTAGTATAAATCTACACAATACCATTATTCAAGCAGTTAGCCTCAGACGTATTATTAAACTATCAAAATCAAATGGGAGGATAACTTTTTGTGTGGTTCAGGGCGAGTTTACTTTCGATTATCTTTTTACTTTCGATAATTTCTAATATTAGAAATCGGAACAATCGTGTTTTTTTTTCATTTCCTTCTTCCACATTACTTTATGGCTGAGCTAGCTTGTGACTTACCTAGTAGATTCTTCTTCTCACTCTCATCAATGTCAAGTGCTGGTAACATGTCCGAATGGATTAGACCACTAGACTTGGTGTCGCCGGTGCCGCGGGCGTGATACTCGGGATTGTGAAGCTGCTCCATCATGGACACCAGTTTGAGAACCCCTGACCAAGAGAATGGAAAATATTAGAGCGTGCGATTAACCCTTTGACGCCGGAATTAATTTGGCCGGGGGAAAAAAATCGCAACCAACTTTTTTTTCATCCTGATGGTTTTCTAAGACTTTTGGCGTTAGTTTCAGCTTTCTAGCTTTTACCGGTAAAAAGTTATGAATCCGTGTCGAAAACGACACACCGGGCTTTAAAGAAAAAACTGATTTTGTTAAAAAAGTATAAAATGACGATTTTTTAGTGAGTTTAAAACGAGTATTATAAGGAGAACGTTAGTGATGATGGGAATGGGAATGGGCGCTACAATAGGTGGGCTAAGTCTAGCACTAGCTGCAGTTGTGATAGGAATAGGAGCTACAATAGGAGGGCTGGGTCTGGTACTAGCTGCAGTTGTGATAGGAATGGGAGCTACAATTAGGAGGGCTGGGTCTAGCACTAGCTGCACTTGTGATAGGAATGGGAGCTACAATATAGGAGGGCTGGGTCTAGCACTAGCTGCAGTTGTGATAGGAATGGGAGCTACAATAGGAGGGCTGGGTCTAGCACTAGCTGCACTTGTGATAGGAATGGGAGCTACAATAGGAGGGCTGGGTCTAGCATTAGCTGCGTAGTGGTAAATTTTCACTCATTTTCCTAGTTTTGACTCAATAATCAATCTAAAATCAGAAGAAATCAGGAAAAAACAGTAAAATTATTTCTTTGGAAAAAACGTTCTTTTAATACCGGATGTGTCGTTTTCGACACGGCAGAAAATTGGACAAAAGCAGCTACCTACCAATTAATTATTACAATTTTCTTTAAAAACATATGTTAATAAGCATATTAGCTACCTCTATTAATTTTTTCAGTAAAATAATCGACCAGGAAACACAAGAAATAACTTATCAAAGTCGGTAAAACTGCATGCGATGATGCACTCTCGAAATTTCAGCAACAAATGAAAATTTAGAAATGTAAACAAAACAATTCAAAAATCGCGCTGGATGGATTTGAAGATAAGAAGTCAAGGAACTGTTTCACACTGTAACGATGATGATACTGTATTCTAGTGAATAATTATTGAATCTCAAAGTACCTGTGTCGAAAACAACACGCTCGGCGTCAAAGGGTTAAGTGGTTAAGCATTTGCTTAACCACTTAATCTAACGGAATGTCCCGGGTTCTAAAGGAATGTCCCAGGTTCGATGCCCCAAGCCGACAGTAAATTTCTATTCTAAATTTGATTACAGTTGTTGTTATTATCAAACACTTTATAAGATAAGAAGACATATTATGTACAATACAAATAATTGTTATAACAATTTAAAAAAAAATGGAATCAATATATAAAATAAAAAGGAAAAAAAAAAGATAAATGTATATAAACAATTAAACATATGTCCTAACTAAACATATGGAAGAGAATGCCGTTGGCATTAGCACCGCCCTTGATCAAGTTTTGTTTTATTTCAATTTCTATGTAAATATTCTATGAACCTACTTTATTGTAAATAAAACTTGATCCAACATGTTTAATAATAATAATAATAACTAAAGGGCGGGGTGTTGTTGTTGTTGTTGTTGTAGCCAGCCCGGCTACAGCTGGGCTGGCTACAACATGTTTAATAATAATAATAATAACTAAAGGGCGGGGTAACTGCCTATGGCAAGCTCTTCCACCCAACCCTCTTGTTGTTTGTAAGTGATACCTTCCGGTGCGCTCGTGTTGACCCAGCACCTAAAATTGAAGTATTAAAGTCACTTCTCGTCCATCAGAGGGGAGGCACACTACGCGATGGGCAAGCTACAACACAGATCAAAAGCGTCTACAGTAGCTCCTGTTCATTGGCTACGAAATACGAATACAACCTAAACTGCCTCATCTTCTTCAACCAATAAAACAACAGACACAGCAAAAAGAAAGAGTACAGCACCAACACCAGCAACATCAGCAGAAACAAAAACAACAGCATCAACAACAACAGCATCAGCAGCATCAAAAACAACAACAGCATCAGCATCAAGAACAACAGCGACATCAGCAGCAGCAGCAGCAAAAACAACAACAACAATATCAGCAGCAAAAACAAGAACAACAACAACAACATCAGCAGCAACAACAAAAACAACAACAACAGCATCAGCAGCAACAACAGCATCAGCAGCAACAACAGCATCAGCAGCAACAACAACATCAGCAGCAACAACAACACCAACAATACTACTACTACTACCATCACCAACAACATCATGAGCAACACCAATACCAACAACAACAACATCCTCATTATCGAAAAGCAGAAGAAAACATCACTCAATACAATCATGAAAACTTTCTTCAACCAAACAGTATACAACATATAAAATCAAACATGCTGGACGTGAGACCAGCAAGTTATCAAGAGATTCCGATCTCAATATCTGAAGGAAATCAACAATATTACATCAATCAGCCTCCGATGCGGTTTTTTCAACAACCAATGTACGTCCTACAAAGAACATAACAATAATTGATACATCCCAAAGTAATAATTTTACGAAAAACCAACAAAATGATAGTCTTCACAAATTTTCTAATTTTAAGAATTTGAGTATAAACTACAAATATTTATCACAAATCGCTGATGGACACACATTAAATGAAATCATACTTCTCGATTATGGTCAAAATTGTTTAGATAACATTTGGAATAGTGTCAATGAAGCCTGTAGTTTAAGATATGCACTAGAACATTACATAAAAATTAACTATGATAAATTACACACAAATTGTCATTCTCAAGATAAAAATAAACGAAAATTAATTAATCCATCACCTGAATCTCAAAAGAAAATAGAACACCAAATAAATTCAAACAAAAAAGTAATATTAGATATGAGAAATAAAACCATACCAATAATAATTAATAAGAGAAAAACACCCTACACCAAAATACAAAGAGGTGTCAACAGAGAAAATTTAATCACACTAAACAAACCAATATCTACCCTTAATTATAAAGAAACAAATTGCGAAAATAACATTACTCTATTCTATCAAAATGTAAGAGGACTCAGAACAAAAACAAAAACAGTATACTTAAATTCAATAGGACTTCAATATGACATAATTTGTTTGAGTGAAACATGGATATCAAGTGATATACACGATGGAGAACTTTTCAACAATAACTACCAAATAGTCCGATTAGACAGAGATCCTATATCAACGGGAAAGAAGAGGGGAGGCGGAGTACTCATAGCACTCAAAAATTATTTTCTTTTTGAAACATGCGAAAATTTATGTACTATGAACACCCACTTTGAAAACATTTGGATTAAAATCTCCAAGCCAATCAAATTAAATTTATGTATCGTATACTTCCCTCCACCAGTAAAACTAGAACATTTAAAAAACTTTACGACACTTATTGAAAAAAATCACATAGAATCAAACTATAAAACAATAATAATTGGTGACTTTAATATCAGTCAAATAAAAAATAACCAACATAATCTTCTCAAGAGTAAAAACAAACTCTGCTTACAATTAAACGAAATATTAAACGCTAACAATCTCGATAGTATCAACAATATACAAAACAAACATGGGACAACATTAGATTTAATACTGTGCGATAAAACACTAACACAAAAAATAAATATTTGCAGAGAAAAAGGACTAGTAAACCCAGATGATTATCACCCACCCATCAAAATAACCTATAAGAAGGAAACCAATATAATTAAAAAGAAAAACATTATACCAACAAGAATTTACAATATAAATAAAGCTAACTGGACAAAAATTAAAGAAGACTATTCAGATTTAAACTGGTCCTCTTTATACAATACCAAAAATACAGATGAATGTTTTAAAATATTCTATGATAACATATACAACATTCTTAATAAACACATACCTAATCAAAAAACACATAAAAAAATGTATCCACAGTGGTGGTCTAAAACCACTATAAGACATTTCCTAAAAAAACAAAGAGATAAACAAAAACCTACATATACAAAAATTCATGAAGACAGAAAAAAAGTAACAGTAAAAACTTTTCAAGAAAATGTTGAAAAAGACTTTAATAAGTACATAAAAAACACAGTAAGTGAACTAAAAACAAAACCCAAAAAATTTTGGCGGTACATTAAAACTAAAAGGAAGTTTTTCACACCCAAATCTTTCATTGTAGAAGGTACATTAACATCTGATGAAACCACTATTGCAAATGGATTCGCAAATTATTTTGGATCTGTCTATATAAAAAGCTCATCTACTACAGACCAACCAACAAACCCAACATTTACATCCAACCTACATATACACTTGTCTAATGTCACTAATAAAGAGATAAAACATGCTATAAAAATATTACCAACGAACAAAGGACCCGGGCCTGATCACATACATCCCAAAATTATAAAGAATCTACAATCGCTAATATTACCAGAATTAAATTACTTATTTAACATATCAATAAAAAATAACTATTTCCCAAATGTCCTCAAAACATCGATTATCACACCCGTTCCAAAGACTGGAAACCTACAGATGATGAATAATTATAGACCTATAACAACACTAAATACAATAGCAAAAATATTTGAAAATATATTATACGCCAAAATCCATGATAGCATAATGCAAAATATTACAACACAACAGCATGGTTTTCTCAAAAGACGATCAACAGAAACCAATCTATTAACAATGGAAATGAAAATTAAAAACGCTTTTAACAATAAACAACAACTAGATACAATATACACAGATATATCTAAATTTTTTGACCAAGTACAATTTTATGTTCTACTAAACAATATGAGGCGTTTTGGATTCTCCGATACTACCATAACATTTTTCAAAACATATTTATCTAATAGAACCATACAAATTAGATATGGAGATGCTCTTTCTCATCCAATCATACCAACATCAGGTTTTCCACAAGGAAGTAAAATATCCAGTCTCTTCGCGATTATTATAATGAATGGAGTCATTGAAAAACTAAAATTTTCTGAAGCATTGATATTTGCAGATGACCTGAAGATATTCAAAACAATAACTTGTAAAGAAGATTGTCTCCATCTACAAGAAGATATACAAAATGCATATCTATGGACTACAGGAAATGGCCTACAATTTAATATAGCAAAATGTGAACAAATACAATTCTGTAGAGGAAAAACTAAATTCCCTTATCAATACTATCTCGCTGGACAGCCATTGAAACAAGTCTCTGAAAAAAAAGATCTAGGCGTAATATTCCAATCCAACGGACAATTCAACACACATATACAAACAACCATAAGCAACTGCTTTAAACGACTAGGACTATTAAAAAGAAACTCATCTCAAATACAAGACATAGATACCATTTTATTGCTCTACACCTCATTAGTCCGTTCAAAATTAGAATACTGTGCAATCATTTGGGGCCCCCAAACAAAAACATGGTCCAAAGAAATTGAAAAAGTCCAAAAAAGATTTGCACAGCATCTATTTTTCATTGAAAACAAATTTTACCCTACCTACCCTGAAGGAATCGCATATAAAGATTTAATTGAGCAACTTAACATTCAAACATTAGAAGAAAGAAGAGAAGGACAAAGAATAATATACCTACATAAACTATTCAATAATAAGATTGACTGTCCTGAACTACTCTCCATGATAAACATTAAAGTCCCAGATACAAGATTAAGGAATAATGACTTCAAATTGTTTGAAAATCCCAATCACATTAAATATACCTCATCATTACATACAATCTTGAAAACATTCAATGAAAAATACGAAATACTAGATATAGATATGCCTTATGACAAACTTCTGAAAGTTATAGGTAGATAAATAAAAACCTGAATCAAACACAGGAAATTAGTTCATTTACACTGTTCACTTTAATAGTATAGTAGTAGTAGCATCTTAGAATAGTGTATTAAGATAATATAAAATTGTATCTCGATGTTTTTCTCTTATGTAATGTAAACTATCCTCAATTTGAGAATATTATTATCTAATAAATAAATAAATAAATAAATAAAACAGCCGTGAAACATATTGTTGAATTTTTTCACGCATGATATTATAGGGGATTTGAGAATATTCTTGTTTTTATTAGGGATGGAAAAAAATTGAATTCTGTCTATTCTAAGCCTAGGGTCTGGTATTCTGAAATTAAGTTGTGAGAAAATGTATTTTATTGTGTTGTTAATTGTGTTTTATTGTGTTGTTAATTGCAAAATAAATAAAAAAAAAATCAAAATTCCTGGCAATTATGAAAAACTTTCTTCCATATTCGAAATTTTGTTAACATGAAGGAGTCGCCAGGATGACCAAAAACTTAGGGTGGCCAGTTTTGTATCAAGTGGGTATTGAATGAATAGTTTCAATTCTATTAGAAAATCTGTTGGAATTTATATCATTTTTTTTTGCATGTGCTTAATAATAGTAATAATAAATCATTTGTTTTATTTTTCTTTTTTTTTTTTTTTTTTTACAGAGGACCCATCCTAAGCCATTTTTATTTGGCTTCTAAGACTTTATGTTAGAATTTATATATCTGGGTGAGGTCTACAGTTCACACAACCACTGGGTACTCACCAGGTATGAGGGGCAGCACATGCGAGGTCATGGGGTTAACGCGCGCGATTAGCTCAGTGGTTAAGCACTCGCTTGCCATGCGGAAGGTCCTGGGTTCGATCCCCCGTGCCGACAAAAATTTGTATTCTTAATTTGGTTACAATTGTTTGTAAAGGATACCTTCCGGTGCGCTCGTGTTGACCCAGCACCTAAATGGGAAGTATTGTGTCACTTCTCGCCCATCAGAGGGGAGGCATACTACGGGATGGGCAGGCTACAACACAGACCACAAGCGTCTACAGTAGCTCCTGTTTCATGGCTACGAAATAAAAAAGGCTGTGAAACACTCATCTTTAAAAAAAAAAAAAAAACAACGACCTTGTCCTCGTGAGTAGCTCCGGGGACCTGGGAGGTGGAAGGTCTACAGTTCACACAACCACTGGGTACTCACCAGGTATGAGGTCTACAGTCCACACAACCACTGGGGTACTCACCTGGGAGGTCTACAGTTCACACAACCACCGGGTACTCACCAGGTATGAGGGGCAGCACATGCGAGGTCATGGGGTTAACGACCTTGTCTTCGTGCAGGTAGCCTCCTGACTTGAGTAGCTCCGGGGACCTGGGGGGTCTACAGTCCACACAACCACTGGGTACTCACCAGGTATGAGGGGCAGCACATGCGAGGTCATCGGGTTAACGACCTTGTCTTCGTGCAGGTAGCCTCCTGACTTGAGTAGCTCCGGGGACCTGGGGGGTCTACAGTTCACACAACCACTGGGTACTCACCTGGGAGGTCTACAGATCACACAACCACTACTTATTCCTGGGAGTTCTACAGTTCACACAACCACCGGGTACTCACCAGGTATGAGGTCTACAGTCCACACAACCACTGGGGTACTCACCTGGGAGGTCTACAGTTCACACAACCACTGGGTACTCACCAGGTATGAGGGGCAGCACATGCGAGGTCATGGGGTTAACGACCTTGTCCTCGTGCAGGTAGCCTCCTGACTTGAGTAGCTCCGGGGACCTGGGAGGGCGACACCTGCGCAGTATGGAGGTGATCAGGTTGACACAGCGGGAGATCTGCATGCGGTTGTTCTGGGACACCTGGGAGACCACGACGATATAGATAAATAAGTGTGTTTCTTTGTGTTATAAAATAAATAAATATGTTTCTTTGTGTTATTATATCACAATTTAAGTGGGTAGCGCAGAATTATAGGACTTTTCCGTATCTTTAACTCATATACGACCGGTTGTACCACCGGTGGGACAACTGCGTGTGTACTGAATGGACCGGTTGTCCCACCGGTGGGACAAGTGACCTTCTTGATTTCAAACCTGCTTGTCCCACCGGTGGGACACCTATTCCTATGTTTTAGTATAGAAATATACTATATACCCCTGTATAATTTTACTCTCCAAGCGGGTTTTTTCGGTCCCAGGAGGTCAGATATGCTCAGATATAGCGGTCCCATGCGTACATACACTGAAAATGGTGCCGGTCGTGTATGTGTTAATATCCCAATATCTATTTTTTGCCTATAAGTCCGCCACTGGTCGCTGCTAACATTAAAGCAGCTACTCATTTTTCCTCACGAGGTATGAGTGGACCCCGAACAACCAAGTCTCTTCTTCTTCTTTCACTTTGCCTTTTCCCAAACCTACATGGGGTCGGCATTGGTTGGTTGTTCTTGGTTGGTTGGTTGTTGTAGAACCACCGAACAACCAAGAACAACTGTACTTGGTTTTTCGGACCCCGAACAAACAAGTACAGAGCAGAAAAAATCCTGCCCCGCTGGGGATCGAACCCAGGTCACCACGCGTGCAATGCCTAGCGGAGTAGCGCGCTAACTCACTCTGCCACGGAGTCATCAAGAAGTACGTACCGGGTCCTCTCTGTCGGGCGGCAGGCTGAGTCCACACGCGTCGATGAAACTCGCCGGCGACGCGAACACGTCGCGCGTAAGCTGCGTCCACACGGCGCAGCCCTGGTGCTCGAGCAACGTTCGTACGATCTCGGCCTGCGAGCCGAAGGTACCCGAGTGCTGCGAGAGCGTGAGCAGGGACTCGTGCAGGCAGTTGATCTGCAGCTGGGAGAGGAGAGGGGAGGAGGAGAGGAGGAGGGAGAGAATGGTGTCGAAGAACGGGGCGAGGAGGGTGGGGTGACGGAACGAGAGCCGCACGATGAGAGAACCTGGCGGGAGGGAAGAGGAAGAATAGCGCAGTGGTTAGGTGCTCCGCTTGCCACGCGGAAGGTCCCGGGTTCAAACCCCGGCGCCGGCAAAAAAATTATATTGCAATTTTTTGGGGGGTATTTTTCTTTTGAATAATTTTTTTTTCCAGGTACGGTATTTCCAAATATTTCCATTTTATTCCAAATATTTCCAGTTTGGCTTCCCCACTATTCGTGAAAGAAAAATGCGTTTTGGTACTTTTAAAGATAAAATAATGGACTTAACCTAGCAAGAACTGGAAGCAATAATTTTCTAAATCCATTTCGGTTAACCAAACTGGAAGAAGATTTTTCATCTTTCAAAAGAAAAATGACTTGCTTCCAGTTCGTACATTTTATTCCAGTTGAATCCAACTTTGGTTAGAAAGAAAAATACGGCTCTTGTTTACCTGCTACCTCTCTCCGCTTCTATTTTCCCGATACTCTCTTCTGTCAAATTGCCAAGAATTATTGAGGACTTTTTTTTTTTTAATTGAGGTCACTACTCACCCGCGTGTTTCCTGAGCACCTTGACTGACTTGAGACGGGAGGGTTGCTCGCTGTCTGGTCCCGCCGGGGAGAACATCAGCAGAGTGAATATCTTGTCCAGAACCTGAGAGAACAACAAAATATTCCTATAAATATTTTTTTATTCTCTTTACTTTTTTTAAATTATGCTTCAAAACAACCCAAACCAGCATTATGCTGAAAGGGTTTTTGTTTTGTGAATATTAAATAATGAAAATAATAATAATAATAATGAAATATAAAACCCTCTCGGGGGTGCTTCACACTCTCAAGAAGAGATACTGTAGAGCGAAGAAAATATTTCTGTTTCCTCTAATCACGTGAGGCTGGCATTTCCAGGTTAATGCGGGTAGCTGGTACTATTCCTAGCGAATGAAGGGTAAAATCCCCGTCCTGAATCTCTATGAGGACGTTAAAACCAAATAGAATCAGCCTGTTACAACTCCAACCAGTCAATAATAATAACAACTTGACTACCAGTGCACTATTTATATAGTAATATAATAATAATGCCATACCTTGGGCAAGTACTAGCTCTTCAGATAATTACCTTGGGCAAGTACTCGTTCTTCAGATACTTACCTTGGGCAAGTACTCGTTCTTTTGATACTTACCTTGGGCAAGTACTCGTTCTTCAGATAATTACCTTAGGTAAGTACTCGTTCTTCAGATACTTACCTTGGGCAAGTACTCGTTCTTCAGATACTTACCTTGGGCAAGTACTCGTTCTTCAGATACTTACCTTGGGCAAGTACTCGTTCTTCAGATACTTACCTTGGGCAAGTACTCGTTCTTCAGATACTTACCTTGGGCAAGTACTCGTTCTTCAGATACTTACCTTGGGCAAGTACTCGTTCTTCAGAACCTTACCTTGGGCAAGTACTCGTTCTTCAGATACGTACCTTGGGCAAGTACTCGTTCTTCAGATACTTACCTTGGGCAAGTACTCGTTCTTCAGATACTTACCTTGGGCAAGTACTCGTTCTTCAGATACTTACCTTGGGCAAGTACTCGTTCTTCAGATACTTACCTTGGGCAAGTACTCGTTCTTCAGATACTTACCTTGGGCAAGTACTCGTTCTTCAGATACTAATATTGTATTTATACTCAAATAAATAAAGAGGTGCTTTGTTAAACTGTTGGCATAATGGGACTACCTGTCTTGCGCTGACAGTCTAAATAAAGCACTACTTATACTTATACTTATACTTATACTTATACCTTGGGCAAGTACTCGTTCTTCAGATACTTACCTTGGGCAAGTACTCGTTCTTCAGATACTTACCTTGGGCAAGTACTCGTTCGTCAGATACTTACCTTGGGCAAGTACTTGTCCTTCAGATACTTATTTTGGCAAGTACTCGTTCTTAAGATACTTACCTTCAGATACTTAACCACTGAGCGACCTCCGTGGCTCAGTGGTTAAGAGCATTGGTTACTGACCCGGAGGTTGCGGGTTCGAATCCCGGCCGGAGCGGAAATTTATGACCGAAATTTTCCGTTCCCGGAATGGCATGGATGTAAAGGTAAAGTGCCCTGAAGTAATGCGAAAGCGGTTCCGGGGCACACTTACCTTTTTTTTAATAATAATAATAAAAAAAAAGATACTTACCTTGGGCAAGTACTCGTTCCGCTGGTCCGCGGTGCAGATGCTCAGGTAGGAGAAGAGGGAGGAGAGGCAGGAGAGGGCGGAGGAGTAGGCGGCGGCGTCCTCCGTGCTGAAGCCTAGCAGCAGGGACATGAGGGAGAGAGCGGTGTGCAGGTACTTGGGCACCAGGAGCTTGTCTATGAAGCTGTCCAGGTAGCTCGACAGCGCTTCCCACTCGGTCGCCCAGCCTGGGGAAGCAAGAGATCAGTAATAATAATAAGCCCAGGAGCAGGGACATGAGCGAGAGAGCAGTGTGCAGGTACTTGGGCACCAGGAGCTTGTCTATGAAGCTGTCCAGGTAGCTCGACAGCGCTTCCCACTCGGTCGCCCAGCCTGAGGAAGCAAGAGATCAATCAAGAGCCGCGTTTTTCTTTTTTAAAAAAATCCAGGTGCGGTTTTTTCCACATATTTAAAAGTTCAGCTTCCCCACCATATGTAAAAGAAAAATGCGTTTCGGTACTATTAATGATAAACAATGGAAAAATGAAAACAAACCAGGAATAAAGAAATGGAACCAAGAATTTTATAAATCCATTTTAGTTAACCAAACTGGAAGAAGATTTCTCCTCTTTTCGTTTTCTTCCAAAAGAAAAATGACTCTCTTCCAGTTCGTCTATTTTATTCCATTTGAATCCACATTGGTTACAAAGAAAAATACAGCTTTATACAGAAGAGTTTGACAACTCACCACTTGCACCGGCGGCGACACATCGGATCATCCACTGTTCTGCGTAGAGGAACAGAAGGTCAGGCACAGTTCTGACTAGCTCCTTGAAGTATTACTAAACGTACTGTGTTGTGTTAATAATTGTGTTATAGAGAAGAGTTTGACAACTCACCACTTGCACCGCCGCCGGCTACGCATCGGATCATCCACTGTTCTGCGTAGAGGAACAGAAGGTCAGGCACAGTTCTGACTAGCTCCTTGAAGTTGGTGAGGATGAGAGTTTTGATCTTGACGAAGTGGCGCCGGTAGTCCACCTCATCCATGTAGTCATCTTCTGAGTAGACGTCTGGGGAAGTTATTTCCATTTCATTCAGTTCAAATATTTAATTGTGATATGAGGGGCGAAATTAATAATAATAATAATAATAATATCGCCTTATTTATACTGCCCGATTGGGACAATCAGGGCGGAATTAATAGACAACATCAATAACTTCAGTCGTTGGATGTCTAATATAAAAAAAAAAACATGTTAAAAATATCAGTTCTCCTCCTAGATCTAATAATAATATCGCCTTATTTATACTGCCCGATACTAGGGGCGGAATTAATAGACAACATCAATAACTTAAGTCTTTGGTAAGTGTCGGTTTTCCCTGTCTTACACAGTACGCAATCTGTGACTTATCGCCACAGAGGTATTACAAAAATGTCTATTAATTCCGCCCTTAAAGTACCATTATTCCAGCAGTAAGCCCAAGACATAGTATTACGTGGTAAAAATCCCAAATGGGAGGATAACTTGTCATGTCCCGGCTGGGTTTCGAACCCACGACCTCTGGAATCTCTGGATTCACAGAGTGCCGCCTTTACCACTGAGCAACCGGGACAGACAAATTCTACATCACAAGTCACTGCTAAGCGTCGGTTTTCCCTATCTTACACAGTACGCATCCGTAACTTAGCGCCACAGAGGTATAATAAAAACGTCTATTAATTCCACCCTAAAAGTTATACATACTGTCATAAACCAGCAAAATATGTTTAATATGAAATGCCTAACGTGCTTTATTGGATTTTAAAGTAATCAGGACTGATTTTGTGTTTATCGGGTTGCCTGTGAATTTAACATCTTGAAGAACAAATTCAGTGGTTCCCAGAGAGATATCGATTCCCAATATTGATTCCTAGCGCCCTCTAGGGAAAGATTCCCACAGGTTCTAGATTGTGAAAGTACAATGTGCTAGGCTTTTCAAGGTTCTTGTTGTTGTTGTAGCCAGCTTGGCTACAGCTGGAGGGGTGAGTGATGGTCTCCAGCCAACTTTATTTCAAAGTTGGCTCGTCCTGAACCACATATTTCTATGTGCGATCAACCCTCATGAGGACTTGGACTTTTCTTTATAAGCCATTAAACCCATAGGAAACTGCAAGCTTGTAAGGGTTGGCTAGTCAGTTCTCTGTTTATAGTCTTCTAGCGAGACACTGAACTTCTCCCTGTTTAATGTCCCCCAGCCAGACTATTTCGAGATTCTTCCTGAAGTTCTGTGGACTGTAAACCTCACATAGATTCTATTATCGCATTACAAATCCACTACAGGTGGGACTGGGTCCTCAAGTTTAATTTCTGATCCTCCCCTCTCTCTTGTTGTCATATATTCCGTCTTTATTAGACCTAGTTGACAAGTATTTTTTTTAAAAAATTCACCGACCTCAGTAGCTTGATCGATAAGGAGGCGGACTTGTAACCTGGAGATCGGTGGTTCAAGTCCCGGTTTCAGCGTAGATTTAGTACAGCGAGTTTTAAGCAGTTGTGATATCACCAAAGGATTAACACAAATATATATGAAATTATCATAGGGTGGCGTCATCGTGAATGATGGTAGCCAGACAGTGGACGAATGACGCAGCACTTCTACCACTGTCTTTACAAGGAGGCTAATAATTGACAAGGGCCCCCAGAACCAAGCGAATGCTGGTCTACTCCCTGTTTATAGTCCCCCAGCCAGACTGCTGGTCTACTCCCTGTTTATAGTCACCCAGCCAGACTATATGAAAACTATTTAAAAAAAATCTCATAGGAGAGAGAAAGGCGTCACCTGCAGAGCTGAGCTCCTTCCCCTTCTTGCGGATCAGATTGGCCTGGCAGGACACGAGGATGTACTTCTCCATGGCCTGAGCCAGGGCGGGGACACACGAGAGCTCCTTGTGTCGCAGCAGCGAGGCCCAGGCCGTGTACACATTGTCCAGCACGAGCAGCGAGCGGGTGTGAAGAAGCAGAAGCAGGACCTGAGTGAGTGAGTCAAGAGAGCTGGATCAGTGAGTGAAATGAACTGGATCAATGAGTGAAATGAACTGGATCTATGAGTGAAATGAACTGGATCAATGAGTGAAATGAACTGGATCAGTGAGTGAAATGAACTGGATCAATGAGTGAAATGAACTGGATCAATGAGTGAATAGAATTGGATCAGTTAATAGAACTGGAACAATGAGTGAATAGAATTGGATCAGTTAATAGAACTGGAACAGTGAGTGAATAGAACTGGATCAATGAGTGAATAGAATTGGATCAGTTAATAGAACTGGATCAATAAATAGAACTAGATCAATGAGTGAATAGAAGTAAATCAAGTGGTTAACGCGTTAGTCTGCTAATCCAGGTAGCGTAGGGGTCCGTTGGTTCGAATCCCATCCAGTGCATGAATTTTTCCTTATTAATTTGAGTTTGTAACCACATAATAAGAAGATTCTGAGGGTTAGGTGGTAGAAAATACTTTGAGCATTAACGCCGGGATTCGAACCAGGGTCATCTGGAGTGCAAGTATGCCAACTCACTCGGCCACGGTAACTACTACTAGTGACTAAGTACGTAACAAGATTCATAAAAATGTATATATTTATGTATTTATTAATGGGCACTATACCCTATTCCTCTAGCATCGAGTATTTTTTTTACATTTTGTAACTTGTATGTTTTAAAATAAAATAAAACCCCCAAGGTATTTAATTAAAAATAAATGTGGGGCAAGGACTTCGATTGTAATAGACCTCTCTTTAATTAAATGTTCATAAAAAAATACATGAAAAAATTGAAATCGGAGAAAAAAAATATTTTTTTACAAAAACGAACACAATACTTCCGATTTCTACTATTAGAAATTTATCGGAAGTAATAAATGTGGGACTTGGATTGTTATAGACCTCTCTTTAAATAAATGTTCATTAAAAAAAAATGTTAAAATAAACTTCAAGGTCAATACCTGGATGAGCGGGGTGAAGTGGGCGGGGAGGCTGGAGAGGGAGGCGGGGTCAGAGGGGGAGAAGAGGGAGGAGAGAAGCTGGAGGTAGTTCTTCAGGAACCCGGACAGCGGCTTGTAGAAGTCGATCACAGACTTGCTGGAACCTGGAATTGAAATATACGGAAATAATTGAAATCTTGTAGAAGTCGATCACAGACTTGGTGGAACATGGAATTGAAATATATGAATAAGTGCAAAAAAAATATTTTTTTTACAAAAACGAACACAATACTTCCGGTTTCTCATTATAGAAATTTGTCAGAAGTAATTAATAAAAATAACGCGTAATGCCTCAAAACTGTCATATTGACAGACTTGGTGGAAGGAATTGAATCAAATGAAATTATAAATAAATAATAAAAAAAAACTCGTAATGCCACAGTGATTAACACAAAAACACTGTCACAGTTATTAACACAAAAACTCATTTTTGTGTACCTAAAAGTTATCATATTTGTGTTAATCACTTTCGTGATATCAGAGCTGGTCAAACTCGCTTTACTAAATCCATACTGAATTCAGGACTTGAACTACTGACCTCCGATGACAAGTACGCCACCTTATCGATCAAGCCACTAGGGTGGGTATAGAATTGAACAACTTCATACACTTGAATTTTGTTCTTGAAATGAAGGATTGAGTAATGGAGAATTTGTAATGTCTCAAACTTGTCACGTAAACAGACTGATAACAGCTACTCAATATTTCTACAATTATTACCTTCAAAAGGAAGTAAAACTAAACTAGAAAAAATATTAAATTAAATTGTTATTATTAAATTGCAATTGGATTTCGCAGTGTTCCAGCTACACAAGATGGCCGATTTTATGTGACAAGTACCCATTAGATACATGTTATGAGTTCTCTGCTCTGATACAAGAGCACAATGTATTGACCTCACACAGCCAGGGTTGGGCCGGAAACTGTGTACTGACCTTTGCTCTGATACAGGAGCACAGTGCCGTGAATGCTGTTCCACAGTTCCTGTCTATAAACCTCACCCAGCCTGGGTTGGGCCGGAAACTGTGTACTGACCTTTGCTCTGATACAGGAGGACAGTGCCGTGAATGCTGTTCCACAGTTCCTGTCTGTAAACCTCACCCAGCCTGGGTTGGGCCGGAAACTGTGTACTGACCTTTGCTCTGATACAGGAGGACAGTGCCGTGAATGCTGTTCCACAGTTCCTGTCTATAAACCTCACCCAGCCTGGGTTGGGCCGGAAACTGTGTACTGACCTTTGCTCTGATACAGGAGGACAGTGCCGTGAATGCTGTTCCACAGTTCCTGTCTATAAACCTCACCCAGCCTGGGTTGGGCCGGAAACTGTGTACTGACCTTTGCTCTGATACAGAAACACAGGATATTAACCTCACCCAGCCTGGATTGGGTCTGAAACTGTGTACTAACCTTTGCTCTGATACAGAAGCACAGGGTATTAACCTCACCCAGCCTGGGTTGGGCCGGAAACTGTGTACTAAAACCTTTGCTCTGAGACAGAAGCACAGTGTATTGACCTCACCCAGCCTAGGTTGGGCAGGAAACTGAGTACTGACCTTTGCTCTGATACAGGAGGACAGTGCCGTGAATGCTGTTCCACAGCTCCGGGCGACTCATCAGCTTCAGGAGATTCATTTTCTCTTCCTGCTTGCCGCGCCGACTGGCGACTTTCTCCAGACATTCCGCCACCTGGGTCTGGGAAGAAAACACCGAGTGAGGGCGGAATTTCAATTTCAATTCTATTTTACTTGAAGATACATTTTGTATGTGTACAAACTTACATGCTAATTATCTTCAATCAAAATAAATCTAAGTTTTATTAACTAAAAATAAAATAAGTATACTAGGATAAATTAAAATAAATATATGAGCATTTCAATAATTTTAGGACTAGAAAATATGAGATATAAAATATTTAAATTTATAGGAAGACGTTTTAGTAATACCTCTGAGGAGCTAGATTTTGCGCATTGCCTTAGAAGGGGAAAACTAATAAAGCTTATAAAGAAAATAACAGAACTCTGGCTTTTTCTTCATAAGCCATTAAGCTCCTGGGTAACTGCAAGCTAGCCTAACTAGTTAGGGTTGGCTAATAGTCTAATAGCTAATGTTTATAGTCCTCTAATGAGACTTTTTCTGGTGAACATGCCTAAAAAGGATTGCCTAAAAAGGAACTGATATCAAATGAAGGCCAAGCAGCCTAATTTGTTAGGGTTGGCTAATCTGTTCTCTATTTAAGTCCTCTAGTGAGACTTTTTCTGGTGAACATGAGTTTCGGCACACCCCGTATGTGGGGCTTGGCACATCCGACTCACCTGAAACTGTTCATTCTGCATGAGTCCGAACAGCTGCAACATCAGCGTCTCATTCTCAAACAGGTTACTCGGGGGAACCCACTCCAGATACTCACTCAGCGTGGTGAGGGTTATGCTCACGATGTTGTCATGCTCTCCTCCGCCTCCTATGTGACTCTCTAGTGTAGACCTGGTGTGGAGTAGAATTATAATACATTGATACATATATAAAAAAAAAATACCAAAAATCCCACAGCTACTCAAATTCACATCAACCCGTCAGAGTCATCAAAAGAGGCTAGAGGAGCACCCCAATCCCGAGACCTTCCATCTTCTTAGGATTGAAGACCTCACCAGACGTTTGAAAAAGATAAAACCACATGAATTAATAAATTAGGTACTTTGCTCTGGTAACCACCTAACAGCCGAGTCTGCTTATGTCCATGTACATAAGTTATTTTAATTTACATTAGTAGTTTAAGATTAGAATAAAAATACTTATTAGTTTTAAGAACTAGATTGTATTAATAAATTTAGTCCCCAGGACTCTGTTTGATACAACAACAAAAAAAAGTAAATCAACAAAGTTAATTCACTGTGTTTTTACATACCTGAAGAAGCACAATATTTCCTTCATACTACTATTCAGCTGTTGACACAGATCTCGCCGGCGTGACAGAGACTCAAGTGTCTGCAAGGAGACCACATCTTCCGATAACCTCAGGAACACGTACAGGATCAACTCTGTTTGTACTGTACCGAGTGCACAGATAGCACTGAAATTGAAATGGAAAATATTGGGATATTAATGGACAGAGTCAAATAAGGATCACATCATCTGATAACCTCAGGAACATGTACAGGATCATATCTGTCTGTACTGTACTAAGCATAGATAGCACTAAAATTGAAAAAAAAAAAAAAAAAAAAAAAAAAAAAAAAAAAAAAAAAAAAAAAAACATTATTAGTAGAAAAACTTCATTACTCAAAAAAATTCCACCTCACCAAAAAAAAAGGAAAATGTAGGAAATAACCCTTTTGAATCTGTGGTAAATCTGTTAGAATATGGCTCTCCTTGCATCTGGGATTTTTCAGATTCTTATGGCAAATCTACATCATAAAAGTTAAATAGTTATTATTTATCATATGTGACTAGATTTTTCATGAACTTGAACCACCAACCTCTGGCCACAAGTCCACCTTACTTACCTTACTGATTGAGCTAGTGAGATTGGTTACATCATAAAAGGAATAACTATGTTCCAAAATTTAACTATGATGGTTTTGCCATGTTTGAAATTATATTATGTTGATATTAAATTAGTGAATATTTCCCTGGGCTTTTTACATTTGTAGCTTGTCATTAAAAAGTTGCCATAAAGCCATTTTCTTGGGCTTGATAAGTATATTAAGAGAAAGTAACACAAATAATTGGTCCCTTTCATAGGATTGGTATTAGGAAGGGCCTCTAAGATAGGAGTATCAGAACCAAACGACCTCAAACATGAAGAGGTTGAACAAAAATGTTGACCTAATTTGAGTTGTTAAAATACATAATAAAAAAAGATATTACCTGAACTCTGCAAACAGGTTGGGCCAATGCTGAGGCCACTCTCGTTTGATCATCTCAACAAAGATACGAGAGATTGCATCAAGAGTGTGTCGATGTGCACGAAGGAGAGGTATAATGTCAGAGTTGTCAACAGCGAGGAGAGCAACACAAGACTCTTTGATGAAGACTTTCTCTTCCTGAGACATGACATACCAGCGGTACTTGATGCAGTGCTCCATGAGTTGAATGCCTGGAAGAGAAGCAATGAAAGTTTATTTATGATCAGGAAAATGACCTTAAACCATGGACTATTCCTCTGTTTGTGTATAGCAACTGAAAAGAGGAAAAGTGTTCCCAAGTGTTTTAAATGGGCTTATAATAGACAATTAGTTATAATAGACTAATGTAATTATGATATCTGCTCCAACTCATGCTAATAAATATCATGTCAATATGAGCTAGCATTGCTTTTCATGTTAATGATTCAGAGAAATGATTGAGACATTTGATACTCTTGCTTAGAATCCCAGTCAGAAACCATCAAATCCATCCATAAAAAAATGCTGTTTCTCCAATTTGTAAAAGCATGATCAACTTACCTGTGTGTCTCACTATGTGTGAATATTCACTGCTCCGTACTAAAAACAGACCACACTGAGCACAGAGTGGTGAATTGTTCTTAAAATCTTCAATCTTTTGTAGTGCATCAAGTCTCACAGGCTGCGAAACCATAGGGTCCAGTGTAACCTGAATCAGATTGGCAAGCACATGAGATGTGCTAGGAATGTCTTGTGGCTCCATTGTTTTTTGATACCTGAGGAGAAAAATTAGAAGTAAAAATAACTAGTTGTTGTAACCAGCTTGGCTACAACTGGAGGAGTGATGGTCTCTAGCAAACTTATGTGGAAAATTGGCTTGTTCTGAAACACATATTTCTATGTGTGATAATAATCAACCATCATGAGAACTTTAGCTCCTTCTTTAACCATTAATTAAACCCTTGGGAAACTGCAAGCTAGTCTCCCTTCTTGGGGTTGGCTAGTCCGTTCTCTCTTATTTATTTCAAGTTAACAAGATTCTACTAAATATCCAATAACTTTATGAGGCATGGGACGGTATCAAGTAGTAATAGCTATTTAACAAGTGGTTAGTCTACTAAAGACCACCATCTATTTGTCTATACTTAGGTTAAGCATTAAAATCATGGACATACAAAACACTATCACGGAAATGTCAATGTAAGCCATTTTTCTGCCCTTCAAAAAGCTAGCATGATTGAGATAAGATTGTATGATAAACATGTGGGGTTTCATCATCCATAACCTTACCTTTTCTTCTCTGGCTGTCACAGCTCTTCTGGCCAGAAAATTTTGGGTCAATCACACAAAAGCAACTTCATTTACACTGTAACAAAGGAAAATAGTTTGAATTGAACATAGCTAGTGATGAATAAGGCCACTTTAAACTGTGGTAGACGGGTCTAAAACGGGCGATGTCTTTAAGTTAAGAAAATGATTCTATTGACCCGCGAAACATTCCCAGTATATAAGTTAAGGGTGTCAGAGAATCATTGAAACATTTTTTTTATTGCCAACGGAACATATAAATGGTTTATATTTAAGGACAAACTGTCCAGAAGAATGGAAAGTTTTGCGGAAAATGCTAGATTTGATAGGAAAATTTGCGAGTCCAGCCAGTGCAAAATTCCATACTGTTTTTGTTTACCAATTTTGCTTTTAAATTCCAGTGTGTGAAGATGGCAATGTTCCCATTAAAATTTAGTGTGAGAAGATGGCAATCTCTATATATAAATGAGAAATATGGACGGGCTTTGTGGCTACGGACTTTGTGGCTTTGTGTGCAGGAATGGGGCTTTCCCAAATGACTATTTTTTTCGAGCAGATGATTGATTCTAATGTAAAAAGACCCGAGGAACACGATTTTGATGTCCAAAAATTAAAAAAGTCATTCCTTAGGGATGAAAAGGCTCTCCAAAGGTCTTCCTTGAAATAACGCAATCTGATTGGTCGCCTACGCTGTGACGTCAAAAGTATGTAAACAAACAATTTTGAAACGCTACTTCGAATTTTGTGTGTAGAATTACATTAGAGTTGAATGTGAAGAGTCGATTTAAAACTGTAATAAATTTGTGAATTTTAACTCTAATACAGTATTTTAAACTTTAATGTTAACTAACAATGTCTAAAATATCAGTAGATGACGGTATTGCAAAGGCTGTCAGTGGAAATTTACCTGCAGTAAGGACTTTTACAATGGCCAATTTCTTCAATTTACGCCTGTATTTCACGCGTGCTGCAGACGTACTTAGCAAACCAAATTCAAGTGCAGCCAGTCGTCCAATCGCTCGCTTTGGTTAAGAAACGTCCAGCATGGTTAGGACAAGATCGGTGAACGCATTGGTTTATTTTAAAATTCATCATTAGTAATTACAAGTCCCACGATTTACTGGTAAGTAAATCTGAGAAGGATAACTTTAGTGTGTATGTTGAAAATTATTGGATTGCGAACTAACTATATACAAAGTTATTGTGTTATGTAAAAATGAGAAGTTCAGAGTTCTGTGCCATTTATATACGTATAGGCTAGAGATTTTATCAAAGGAATCTCTATATTGATTTTTTACGTCCGACTATCGAATATGACGCAGACGCTAATGTAAATCTTCTTCGTATTGGGTATTTGGGTATTGCATTTTTTCGTTTTAAAACAATTACGGATACAATGCTTCTTTGTGATTGATTCGCAGTGTATACACGTGGCTATTTTGAGATTGGGAGTGTTAACAATAAGTAACAACAGCATCAGTCTTCTGTGAAAGTGAAACGTGAATTTGCAAAGTGTTCAAAGGCCCAGCATCTTAACTCGATCGTAGCAACAGTATGCTTGACTCTTCAACCCTTCGCGAATCACGAATTCTCACAGAACGAAAACAGAAAATAGACATTACCAAGGTCGCGGCAGTAGTATCGGCAAGCTAGACTTGAGGAGTCTAGAGAGAATACCGCGTAATCAATCGACGTGTTCCATATTGTTTTCACAACGTGTTCCACAATCAATTCTTGTAATAGTCAGCTATAGTATGAAGGATAGTACTTATAACAAATTAAATACTGTTTTTTATTCACTGAAGGCTTAAAAAATCAATTTCATTGAAGTGATACCTATGAGAAACCTATGGAAACTGTAGTATTTCAAAACTCCAAATTTTTTGTTTACATACTTTTGACGTCATCAAAACAAAAATGGCTGCCCGCGAAAATTAGGGTGTTTCAAATTTTCCAATTTTCAAATGAAAATTTCTCAATGATTGCGATTCTTAAATTGAAAATGGATGTCACCAATAGAATCAGCGTGTTCTAAACCATAAGAATAATTGGTTTGTAAAAAATGTGGGAAAGCCCCATTGTTAGGCGAAACGGTAAGAGATAGCAAAAAATTGATGAGAGATGACCCCAAGTAAAATTGCCGTACGATACCAGGAAAACTTGCAAAAGTCCGAAATTCCTAACGGTCCTTGAGTTTCCTCAAGTATAGCCTTGAGGAAGGGTCCGATTTTAAGACAGTCTTTGTCCTGGAACTTGAAAGCTATCGCAAGGACCTATATTTTTTATTATTTAATAACACATTAGACAAAACTAGCTTTCATATAATTCATTTTAGGCCACATTCTGACTTACTGTTCTCGAGATATAAGCCAGAATGTTCGAAATTTCAACCTTTTTTCCAGACTTTTCACATTTTTCAGCAGATTCCAGCGCGGAACTTAAAATTTATCGCGAGGACCTATATCTATTTTATTGTAAAACTGTCTGAGAACATCACATGCTTTTATTTGAGCCCTTTGTTGCCATTTTCTGACAAACCATTCTCGAAATATAGGCCAGTTTGTTACATTATCAATATCCACTGTGATAGATTTCGCTCTGGATTTTCAAATTTACAGCGATGATGGTTGTGTGTGTGTGTGTGTGTGTGTGTGTGTTTGTGTCTGTGTGATGTGTGTGTGTGTCTGTGTGATGTGTGTGTGTGGATGTGTTTGTGTGTGTTGATGGGTGTGTGTGTGTGTGGATGTGTGTGTGTGTGTGTTTGTGTGGATGTGTGTGTGTGTTTGTGTGTGGATGTGTGTGTGTTTGTGGATGTGTGTGTGTGTGTGTGTGTGGATGTGTGCATGTGTTTGTGTGTGTGGATGTGTGTGTGTGTGTTTGTGTTGTGAGTATATTGTGTGTGTGTGTAATGTGTGTGTGTGTGTGTGTGTGTATGTTTGTGTGTGTGTGATGTATGGGTGGTGTGTGTGATGGCTTGGCGAAGCGGGTGCAGCCCGCTAGTATTTTATAAAATGAAAGAAATTTCTGTTCAGTGGTTGGTGGTTGACCCTCTGACCCGTTATAAATGATTATAATTAGGGTGACCATATTAATACGTCCGGCTTTCGGCGGCACGGTCCCGCTTTAAAGCCGTTTGTCCACTGTCCGGAGCGATCTCTTCGGGACGCTAAAATGTCCCGTTTTTAACCAAAATCATTAAAATGTCCTGCTTTTCACTTTCCTTATCTTACTATAAAGAAATATTTAATTATTACCTAACGAAGATCGAGCATACTAATCTAGTATTTTTTCTTTTTTTCAGTGTAGGTCAGTGTAGGTCCACACACACTGACACACATTACACACGTAGCGCAATTTCGTCTATAGTTCTTCACTCTACTCAGGAGACGGGTTAAAACTTGTACCAAAAAGTTTCAAAGAAAGAAAAACCTTGTACTTTGGCGAAAAGAATTGAAGCTAAAGTATCAGATTTCGATACAAAAGGAGCATTAAGACTTTTATCATCTGATTCAAATCTCGCAGATGTCATCAGTGAAAAAACTTTTGAAGAACTGAAAAAACTACATCCTACATCTCTGAAACCACCCATCAATATTCAAAACGGGAATTCGCCAGTATTAGAGGTCGATTTAAAAACTATTTCCCAATGTATAAGATCATTCAAAAACGGTTCGTCTGGTGGTATTGATGGACTCCCCACAAACTATAGAGAATACAAAATGTGTATAGATAATTTAGAAAACTTTACAATATTTGGTCTTTTTCAGCCCTGACAAAATAATGACACTCGAGAGGTTTTTTTCTTCAGAAAAACCTCCGACCACAGAATTTCGGCATTTGCGCATCATGTGAAAGCATCCTATTATCAAAAATTAAATTCAGCGGGAAATTTTGAAAATGTCATTTTCTGAAATGTCTCAAAAGTGTGAGAAGAATTTGGCAGATTTGGCTCTTCGCCCCAACCTAGGCTGACCTGACTGGGTGAGGTTGATGTGGGTAGAAGGTTGGTGAGTTTCCTAAGAATGACGTAGATTCGAGATGACCTAGCTGTTGAATGGGACGTCAAAGCCCAGTTAATGATAATACAAATTTTGGCATTAAAAAATTAATGTACTTAAAGATAAAGATCAAATTTTGAAACATTTTCTTTACTAATTTTGTCATGTAAGTTCAATTATCTATTCCAGATCATTAACATCGCCTTACCTTACTGTTGAACTGAAGCTTTGGCTAAGTAAAGGTACACCTCTGAAACACTTACAATGCATTTATCTCAAGTACTGAGGAACTCTCTTCTCCTTGGAAAATGTCTGCCCACTGTGAAATCAAATTGCTCCAGGATTGCTGTTAAGAGATATGTCTATGATGATTACTTGCACACGGTAAGGTCTTCCTATCTATGATGATGTTAAATGTCTTGTTTAGACATCAAGCTTAATACTGCAATTTTCTAGACATTAAGCTATTTTTATGAAAATAGGGTTTGAGATTACAATATGAATAGTTGCTCAGTACAGCACTGGAGTTTTTAGTTTGGTGTATGAAACTCTTCTTGTGCCCAATTAGGATACAAATGAAGGGGAAGATGTAGTGGTGCTGGGTTTACAAAAGAATCATCAGGTACAAAAGTCTAATGAACTCTATTCACATTAAATCTCAAGCCACATATTGATGAAATTGTGCATCCAAAGGTCATATGCCAAGCTAGAGGTTGTTTACTGTACTATGGAGTTCAGAAAACCAGTTTATCATCATCAACTTTTGAACCTAGAACCACCATATTTTTCCCTTCATTTGTATCCTAACTTGATGTAGAGGGGAGTTTCATACACCAAGCTACATCTTGTTACCTGTATTATTATAAAATTATAAAACCAATTGAACTATCAAAAAAGAGGTCTGTGATCTGTATTAATTGTATGGTGTATATTATTTGACTTCCGGGGACACCAAAAGACACCTGGATTAAAACAGTTAAGATTAAGGATCAAAGCAAAGAATCACTGGTATGTGCTAAGTTATCATATTTGTGTTAATGACTTTTGTGATATCACAACTACTCAAACTTGTTTTTACTAAATCTACTCTGAAACCAGGACTTTAACCACCAATCTCTAGATTACAAGTCGATCACCTTATTGATCAAGCTACTAAGCTTAGTTATACCTAACTAATTATAAAATTATAAATTTATTCCCAGTACTTCCCCAAATTCACTGTCATGTATGCTCATGACCCAGACAAGATTTGCAAATCTGGAGACATTGTCCTGATTGAAGAACTACCGCAAAAACTTACACTTCTAATCACACACAAAGTCAATAAAGTTGTGTATCCTCTTGGAGACATTACGGATCCAATTACAGGCAAAAAAGTGGTGGGACTAAGGGTGGATCTGGGACAGGTGGCATACAGGTATGAATTTTCTTTCATGTGAATTTAAAAAGAAAACTTTTGCTGTGTATAATGTATTTTTTTTTTAAATCACTTTCAATTGCCATATCACATATTATATTTTTTTGATATTGAAAAGAAAACTTATTTTATGAATAAATATTTTTGATATTGAATAGGAAATCTAGTACCAAATGCATTTCAAATACACCCATTTTAGGTTGGGTAGTTCCTGCTGGGTGATCATTCAAGCAATTAGAGGGTAAAAAGCCCATCCTGAATTACTAAAATCAGAATGTTGAAACCAAAATAGAATCATTGGACATGACATGGAATCATTGAAGCCTAAACCTTAGATCTGGGTGTTAAAATATTATTCCACCACTGTGAAAGTGGTATCTGTGCCTATCTCATGGACTTAATAATAATATCACCTTATGCATACTGCCAGATTAGGACTATTAAGTCCCATCATTTCAGCAGTAAGCCCAAGACATATTATTATGTGGTAAAAATCCCAACTGGGAGGATAACTTGTCTTATCATGACTGGGTTTCGAACACACGACCTCTGGAATCTCTGGATTCAGACAGTGCCACCATTACCACTGAGCAACCGTTACAGACTTTTTGTTATTAACTAATTAAACATGGGTTATACATTATACACTTACTAGCCGTTTGCCCGTGCTTTGCAACGGGACTAAATTTCAAATTTACTAAGGCATGGCCGTACTGCTGGACAGCAATGCCTTTTTGAACTTTTTATAATTTTTCTGGACAAAGCGATAATGGTTTTGGGGGGGTCAATTCTGAGACATTTTTCGCTATCTCTTACCGTTTTGGCTAAACAACTCCGGACAAACAAACAAACATAGGTAGGTAGGTAGTCCTTTTTTCTGTTTTATATATAGAGATACCCATCAAATCGTTAAAATAAAATAAAAATATTTTTAAATACAACTTGTATTTCTTAATATCCTTGCAGAGATGAGCTAGAGGAAGAAGACAAACTGTACGGGAAGAACACAAAGCGTCGCTTCAACTACCGCAACGCCCCACCCAGGGGCTGGCAAGAGGATAAGAAGGACTTCACACATCGGGAGAGCTACATCAAGTACCATGAGTTTGATGATGACGACCAGCCTTATGCTGTGTATAAGTAGACCTTGGCGTGATCATGAGTATCATGAGTTTGATGATGACGACCAGCCTTATGCTGTGTATAAGTAGACCTTGGCGTGATCATGAGTATCATGAGTTTGATGATGACGACCAGCCTTATGCTGTGTATAAGTAGATCTTGGCATGAGCTTCTAGTCCAACATGTTTGTTAACTTGGGAGTAGTCACTGTGGCAGAGCGAGTTAGCGCGCTAGGCATTGCACACATGGTGACCTGGGTTCAATTCCCAGCGGGGGAGGATTTTTTCTGCTCTGTACTTGGATGTTCGGGGTCCACTCATACCTCGTGAGGAAAAATGAGTAGCTGCTTTAATGTGAAGCAGCGACCAGTGGCAGAATCTTAGGCAAAAAAATAATACAAGATATTGTAAGTTAATGTGGTAAAGTCCTATGATTCTGCGCTACCCACTAAAATTGTGACATAATAACACAAAGAAAAAGCATTGTATTTGTTAACTTGGGTTATGTGTCGTTGAACCTACTATAAGAGAACTCAAGGTACAACAAATTCTCTTATAGCCAGGTTTCTCTTATAAAGAGGTCATTTTTCCGAGGTCAATTTGACCTGCAAATTGTTCTCGTGTATCAAGGTTCAACTAACTGTACTAGGGGCCAAATTTTAAAGTAGTATTATGGCAAAGATAAAGGAAGGAGACTGTCACTTAAGTGGAATTTTCCACCAATCACAGCACACCATTTCTCAGATTAGGGAAGCTCTTCATTTATCTTTGTTTCAATCTCATTTTATAATTTGGTCCTAGGTTATTTTGAGTGATGAGGATAATAAGGTGAAGCTACATCAAGTATCATGAGTTTGATGATGACGACCAGCCTTATGCTGTGTATAAGTAGACCTTGGCGTGAGCTTCTAGTCCAACATGTTTGTTAACTTGGGTTATGTGTCGTTGAACCCAGTATAAGAGAACTCAAAGTACAACAAATTCTCTTATAGTCAGGTTTCTCTTATAAAGAGGTCATTTTTCCTTAAGAGGTCAATTTGACCTGGAAATTGTTCTCGTGTATCGAGGTTCAACTAACTGTACTAGGGGCCAAATTATTAAGTAGTATTATGGCAAAGATAAAGGAAGGAGACTGTCACTTAAGTGGAATTTTCCACCAAGCACAGCACACCTTTTCTCAGATTAGGGAAGCTCTTCATTTATCTTTGTTTCAATCTCATTTTATAATTTGGTCCTAGGTTATTTTGAGCGATGAGGATAATAAGGTGAAGCTACATCAAGTATTATGAGTTTGATGATGATGATGACCAGATTGACCAGTCACATGCGTGTAAACCTTGGCATGAGCTACTAGTCTCAACATTTTCATTTACTTGGGTTCAATGTATAAATTTTAAGCTAGGATGGTTAAATAAATAGTGTTTCTTTGTGTTATTATATCACACTCTGCTGGATTCAAACCCAGGTCACCGTGCATGCAAGCCTAGCACTGTACCCACTTGGTCACGGTGACTACTTAGGTAGGATGATTGGAATGTATATCAAGTACCATGAATATGCCAGACGACGTATCATTCCATTTAAGATTTCAAAGTTGGTCCATGCCCAGCCTGACTGGGACACCCTGTATAAGTGTTTTTATCATAAAAGGTTTTCCACCATTTCATTCATAATTCCATCCTTTGCTACAGTCAGGTTAGGCTTCAGTGGCCTTTACCTTGCTAAATGTTCCTCGGTTAGACCATTTTGAACCAAACAGTATCACACTCATGGCACTTTTGTCTTCTGTAAATTGAAAACTTGAATTGAATAGAATAAATGTTTTGTTTTTAAAATAAAAGAAAAAAGATATATTTTTTTTAATTTTTTTTTCTTTCTTTAAATTAAATTAGATTTTATTTTTCAAATTGATTGGCAGTATATATCTTGTATGATAATAGATATAATTTAGAAACATAACTCTACAAATCTAAAATAAAAATATAGAATATTAAAGGTCAGATAAAATATTGATTTTGTTTAAGTAAATGTCCACCAAGAATAAAAATATAATCTGTTCTGAAGCGAGAAAAATATTTTTGGGGTTGAAAAAAAATCTGCATAAAAAAAAATAATATTAAATCATTTTTATACTGCCTAGACAGGACTTCTTTGTCCCTATACTCGAGCAGTTATATTGCTTGCCATTATTATGTGGTCAAAGTCCATATATTATTCATGAGGGGAAACTTTATGCATTGGATGATATACAAACTCTTGGTTTCCGTACTAGTTAGACAGTAAGACTACTTGACAATCAATTAATGTTGTTTATACTGCCTGTATAGGACTAGAATCCCATTATTCCAGCAGTTCTAATGAAATTATTAAGTGGTCGAATTCTCAAATATATGAGGAAAATTCAGGCACCAGGTGTTAGTTGGGATTCAAACCAACAGACTCCCTACTATCTGGATTAGCAGACTAGCGCCTTAACCACTATGACCTATTGACCACCCAATGAAAGGTAGGAAGTTCTAAATTGGAGTTTTATTCTGTACGCGAACCTTTGTACAGACCTAGTTTAAAAATTCATGTAATAGGTTATGTTCCTTAGAGAGAAACTGATAAGATTTAATCCTGCAGACTTTAGGCAAAATTAAGCTCAATTTATTTTATGCCTGCAACAAACTTTTTTTACTTTCCTTATCCTATAATAAGGAAAGTATTGTATTCGTCCAAAATTTGACCTACCCAGTTTTTTTAATATTTTTTTTACAAAAAAATCTGATATCTTTATTGGAAGTTGAAAAAAAAAATCAATAACTCTTGATGAAAATTTACTTGTCTAAAATTAAAATCTTATATCTAATAATAACTTTTATGATTTTACATTAAGAAAATAAAATGTTAGAGAGAATGTAACTTAATAATTAAGTTGAAAATCTTTACAACTGATTTTTTCCAGGTCTACATAAAAATAACATTTGATGATTTTTTCCGGATAATGAAGAAAAAAAAAAAAAAAAAAAAAAATCTGAGCTTTTCCAATTTTTTTTAATATAGACCTAGAGATTGCAAAAAAAAAAGGTTGAACATAAAACTTTTTAGAAAATGTCTCATTAAGTGAATGACTAATTATTTAATGTTGGAAACTGCGTAATAAAAATACAGATGCCTTACCGAAAATTTAACAATTAATTGGGCGTTGTTTGGACATCATAGGAGTCATTCATAACCAGTAGGATCATTTGGCCAAAGAGAGACATAGGTGTACTACTTCAAACGTTTGGGGATAATATACATATCTACCTTGATAATTTTTTTTTTTGTAAGCAGTCATGATATAGAACTAAAATGAGATAAGTTTCCTGTTTTTTTTTTACCAACTGAGAAACCTTCATAGTAGTACAATTTAACTTTTTTTTTCTTTTTGAGACAAAATAAGTACAAAATACTTATCAAAAAAACTTAAATTTAAAGCTCAACCAATATAGGCCCTTATGACACAAAATAAAATTTTCTTGTTTGAAATTTTGTTGTTTTATAAATCTAAATGAACAATATCTATCAGAACACTTCATTGCCAGTTAGACAATAAAGATATTAACTTTCTTACGTATACACTTGAACAAACGTGAAAGAATTTGGAATTTATTTTTTTAATTTTCAAAATAACTTAAAAAGCCAAAGTTTTGGGAAAGCCAAAAGAAACTTCCGCGGATTATTAGGTAACCTACTTATATGAACACAATCTGTTTATATTTTAAAAATCACATTAGATTAATAATATTGTAAAGAAGAAAAAGAAAAATAAAGATCATTAAGTTGAAACCCACCTAGGGATTTAATTTTTGAGTGCCTGCAGGACACGAAATTTTTTTACAAAGAATTCCCGAGATTTCAAGTTGTGTCAACTTGATAAAAAAAATACTTATACTTGATTTTAAAAAGTGAAAGTGTTCTCTAACACATTTTTTATACAAAAAATCGAAGTGTTTAAACACTTGTAAATAAAGAAGATAATTCAATTTTTGAAATTATTATCCTCTTATCGAGAGAACGGTTGAGTGATGAAAAATAAATTACAAGACCGAAGAAGGAGAAATATTTTTGAAAAAAATAAAAATAAAGGAGGAAGAACATAAATAATACAAAAATAACTTTTCAGAAAATTCAAAAAATAAATTCTAAAATTGAAAGCTTGGTCTTGAATTCTCGACATTGTTTGTTTTTTTTTTTTTTAATAAGTTATACTATTTGTGTTAATAACACCATGGTCGGAATTTTTTTTTATAACGTCAATGAATGAGAATGTTCTACTGTAGTTATCATATTCGTGTTAATCACTTTCGTGATATCACAATTCCTCAAACTCGCTTTTCTAAATCCACGCTGAAACCGGGACTTGAACCACCGACCTCCAGGTTACAAGTCAGCCACCTTATTGATCAAGCTACTGAGGTCGGTGGAATTGACAACTCTTTCAACTACGACTATCAAGACAGCTTTCAATTTTTAATTCTAAAAGCTACAGGGAAAACAAATTCAAATCAAAGAGAAACATTCTTCTTGTAACAATACATTTTTCTTCAGCACTTGAAGTGAACAATATTCCTCGGTAACTTCGGATGACCTCTTTAATTTTTAAAAAAATAGGTTTGTACTTAATATCGAATGAAATGAGAGAGATAACTTAGAGAAATTTTAATAAAAACATTAGCATTATGATTAAAAAATACAGAATCATCATTGCACTGATAACAATTTGAGGGGCAAGGACTTCGATTGTTTAAATTTAATTTGAAAAAAAAAAAAAATAATAATAACAATTTGACATAAAAGGTCAAAATGTACTGAAAATTATTTAGGACTTCTAAGGGAAACTGTGTGAAATAACCTAAAAGTAACATTGAGCAAAACAGTTCATAAATTTAGATCAAATACCTGGCTGGATCTTTTCTTTTCGTATATTAAATTTGGCATTAAATGTTGAAAAAAAAAATTATTCAGGACTTGTGAAAAAAATAAATGGTATTTTTTTTTAGAATGCGAGATCACATTAGAAACTTGAAGATTCGATATTACAGAAAATGATACTCGTCTTTAAAAACATTTCAAATGTATGAGTTAACTATAGCATAGTATTGCTTTCTTTAGACTGTCGGCTCGAGACAGGGAGTCCCCCATTACGCTAACAGTTTACCTATCTGTTTCTATTAGGTATAATTATGAAAAAAAAAACATTCAATTTATTTCGACAAAATTCTTTCATGTACATCAATGCAATGACAATTCTATTAGAATAACTAACTGGGAGAAAAATACTGAAAATAATAATATATTGTATAAATTACTTAATCAAGAAAAAATTAACCATCTACACCTCTTTATCACAGCCTATTTGAAAGCGGATATCAAGGAAGCTCATTTTCCACGGAACATGAGCATCAATACAACTAATTTATTGATTTAATCCGAAAATTATTTACAAAATTGTGGGTAAATTAGGTAGCGAGCGTTTTATTAGGATAGGGAAAGAAGATCATAAGTTTTTTCTCTTTTTAACATATAAAATCGTGTTTTGTATAAATGGACACGAAGTTCGTAAAATTAAAAAAAAAGACCTTTTCTTGTAGGTAGACTTGTTTTTGGTTGTATCTCGATTGGATTGATTTTAATCTGGGATCCACTGCTCAGAATCTAAGCATACTGTGCAATTTAGAGAACGTCAATATTGTATGATTTAAAAAAAACCTCAATAATAATACTCTTTAGTGGAAGGTAACCACCAGGCGAGGTTAATACTCAAAGCATTTTCTACCACCTAATCCTCAGAGTCTTATTATTATGTGGTCACAAA